>JAJGOT010000117.1:1732500-1774720 GCA_022457155.1 Cladopsammia gracilis
TGATGAATAATTTCACAAGCAAATGAAGACATTTAGCAAACATTTAGAAAATACGTACTGCACCTCGAAAGCGAAAGCGTCCGACAGCGTGACAGAATCTCACGTGGATTGTCGATTTAGACAGTTGTCACGTTCGTTGTCACGGTTGCTTGATTGCGTTGCGAAGCAAAATGACGGACGTTGCTAGGCGACAGTGACAGTAAGCCACTGCGCATGCACCCCATCTTACATCCGACAAAATTTTGGATATTTTCCCCTATTGCCAAGAATAGTGTGCTGCCTCGCTAACGCTCGCCAGCAATAAAACTCGCGCGCCTTCAGGATTATGCAGATTATCCATGTATAACTCTATAATTTGCAAGAAATCCTGTTGTTGCTTTCCTTCGTCTACATCTACATCTACAAATTTAATCTATAACAGTTTCCTATTACATAGATGTGGTCAGCTGAAGCTCACAGCATTTACATAGTAAAATAGACTGAAAAAGTATGTATAATAAAACTCGCGCGCCTTCAGGATTATGCAGATTATCCATGTATAACTCTATAATTTGCAAGAAATCCTGTTGTTGCATTTAATCTATAACAGTTTTCTATTACATAGCTGAAGCTCACAGCATTTACATAGTAAATAGCAAGTAGAATTGGATTAATATTAACAATACACATAATGTTATTTAAATAGTTGAATTACTTATAAATAAATCATCAAATAAATCATCTATACTCTTGTTGAAACAAATTAGATAACCAAACGGCTCGTTTAAAGCCATCATATGAATCGAATTCAATCATAGAGTCACTTTAATTGTTCCAGTCCCTAATTCTTCCCTAATTGTTCGTATTTGCTTTTGTTCGATATATTTCTTGAAATGGTACAAGTTGATGGAGAACGAGTGGTCTTTCTTTCAGATTGTGAAAAGGCATTTGTTAATTATTCAGCTACCTAAAACTTTTAAGGCTGCTACAGGCACGTCACGGCTAGACGGCATAGCGCAAACATGCTAGAATCGATTAGCAGGTTCTTTTGATCCCCTTCGGGTAATATCTAAATACTCTTCACTGTAGCTCCTCAATTTCGCATACCTTTCGAGTAGCTCAACTTACTTTTGATAATAATAATAATAATAATAATAATAATAATAATAATAATAATAATCTTTTTTTTAACTTTCGCTCTTGCGCACAGGTTACGCTTTGCGCCCTGTGTTGCTTTATAACACTGTGCATACAGATAGTTTTACTGCAATAATATAATAATAATAATAATAATAATATAATAATTTATTCACTTAATATAGCGACTTTTAACATTAAAATGATCAAAAGCGCTTTACTACTTCTACTTCTACTGTTTATTTCCATTTCAGTCAATACATTTTACATCAATTTAAAAACAATTATGAATGAGGAGGACTAAGGAAACCTTTACAGGCTTTTGCTGGGTAGTCCCCCTTTGAATGACCTTAATTACAAAAATTTAATAAATTTTGGTATCAGGGATTAGCAAGTAATGTATTACATTATTCCAGTTCAACAGTTGTAAGAATGGTAACCTAGTACTAACTAGTTTACAATAAGCACAATTATTCAGATAGTAAAAACTGTTTGATCTTCCTTCTAAATACATTTATTGAAACAGACTGTTTTATTTCATTAGGGATAGTATTCCATATATTAATTACTTTATTTCTTGTCGAGTAAACAGCAAAATTTGTCCTATTAAACTTTTTGTGTAGATTATTATTCTTTCTTGTATAATGGTTATGAACTCGAGTATTTTCTGTGCAAAAATCATTGAAATACACTGGGAGAGATTTTGATCTAAGATTGCAACTGAATGTACTTATAAGAAAATCGTTGATTTTGTTAATGTCTAATAAATTCAGTTTTTTGAAAAGTGGAAGAGAGGGAGCTTTATACGACGAAAATGTTATGACTCGCAATGCCTTTTTTTGGAGTTTTAGCAACTTGTCAAGTCTTGTGGGATAATTGTTTGCCCATACAATATTACCATAAAGGAGATATGGATAAATTAAGCTATTATACAACATTTTCAGAAGTGGTTGATTAACATAGAAGCGAATTCTACAGAGAATACCTATAGTTTTAGAGATTTTTGTCGTAATGTATTCAATATGACTTTTCCATGTTAAGTGCTGGTCAATTATTATTCCAAGGAATTTTGTCTTGTCTACTTTTTTGGATCTTTTGGCTGTTTAAGTTAATAGTCAAATTTGATTTTAATTGTTTCTTGTGAGATTTGAATACAATAAAATTGCTTTTTTTGACATTAAGTGTAAGTTGATTTAGCGTAAGCCATTCTTGAAAATGGAATAATTCCTCATTAACCTTTGACTCAAGTTTTTTTATATCCTTCCCTGAGCAGAATAGATTTGTATCATCAGCGAACAGAATGAAAGATAGCTTATTAGTGGAGTTTATTAAATCGTTAATATAGATTAAAAAAAGTAGAGGACCAAGGACAGATCCTTGTGGGACGCCACATGTAATAGTCATTTCCACTGATCTTGTGTTATTATATTTAACAATTTGCTTCCTATTTGTAAGATAGTCCTTTAACCAGTCATGACATTTACCACGTATACCATAGAAGTATAACTTTTGCAAAAGGATATTATGATTAACAGTGTCAAATGCTTTTGATAAATCAAGAAATATGCCAATTGTATATTCATTGTTTTCAATAGCCCTTGTTATTTTATCAACGAGTTCAATTATAGCATGGTCAGTAGAACTTTTACTTCGAAACCCATATTGATGACTTGATAGAATATTATTCTTATTAATATACTCAATAAGTCTTTTATACATTAACTTCTCAAGAATCTTTGAAAAACACGGAAGTACAGATATAGGTCTGTAATTAGATAAAAGATTTTTATCAGATGACTTATAAACTGGCGTTACTAAAGCTACTTTTAATTCATTTGGAATTTTACCAGTAGTAAATGTAAGATTAAAAATATGAGATAGTGGTAATGCAATATATGGGGCCACATATTTAACAATTCTGCTATTTATTTCATGTATCCCTGAACTAGATTTGCTCTTCATTTTATTAATTTCGTTCACAATCTCACTGCATGTTGTGTCATATAGGAATAGCGAATCACTATAATTACCTTTTAAGTATTTACTAAATCCACTTGAGTTTTGATCAAAACCTTTAGCTAGGTTGGGCCCAATATTGACAAAAAATTCATTGAAACTGTTTGCAATTAACTCTGGATCAGATACTTCATTATTGTTATATATAAAAGAACTACTAGGTAAGTTTCTATTTGTTTGCTTTTTTCTCACTAGTTCATTTATTGTTTTCCATGTGGATTTTAAGTCGTTTTTAGCTTGTTCTAATTTTTTACTATAGTAATTCTTTTTAGCAATCCTTACTAGGTGATTGAGTTTATTTCGGTATGATTTGTATTTATTTTCATTTATTTCAGTTGGATTTTTTAAGAACCTTTTATATAATTTTTCTTTCGTGTTTGACGATTTTTTTAAACCTTTTGATATCCATAAATTTCTTAGATTTCTTTCATTATTCTTTTTTTCCCTTTTAATTGGAAAGTATTTATCATATAAATCATTAAATGCATTATAGAATGCATTAAGTGACTCTGTTGGGTCATATAATGATAAGACCGATTGCCAATCATAGCTTTGTAGTTTACTGGCAAAGGATTGAAGAGATGAATTAGTGATTAGCCTAGTGGTGTAGTTCTCAATTGTCTTAATCTGGTGTAGTGTTTCAAAACCAGCAATAGAGAAGATGGGTAGATGATCAGATATATCGTTTAAAATAACTCCATTCAAATGTTATTTTTGCTGGAAATTATTAGTAAATATATTGTCAATTAGAGTAGCAGTGGAACGTGTTATTCGCGTAGGTTTTATAATAAGCGGCATAAAGCCAGAAGAAGAGAATTGGTTGAAAAGTTGACTCGTAAAATTACATTGATTATATTTTAGTAGATCAATATTGAAGTCTCCCATAATATAACAAGGTTTATTTTGTTTATCTAAATTTGATAAGATATCTTTTAAGTGAGTTTCAAAATCATTAAATTTGTTATTTGGTGGTCTGTATATAGTTCCAATAATGATGTTTTTAGTCTTTTCATTTACAACTTCAATAAACAGGGATTCAATACTGTCATCATTCGCTCCTATATTTATATCATTTCTCAGTTTAATGTTAAGCTTTTTTTTTGTAAAAATGCATACTCCACCACCAATTTTATTTTTCCGGTTTACTTTAGTTAGATTGTAGCCAGGAATTTCAAAGTTATCGTAGTCATTATCTTTAAGCCAAGTTTCAGTTAGAGCTATTGCCGAAAATTTGTAGGTTAATGAGTCTAAGAGATTTTTCAGTGAATCAAACTTATTTCTAATACTTCTTATATTTAGATGCAATAACGAAAACCTATCATCAAGGATATTTTGAGTTTTTATTAAGTTGGAAAATTTAAGGGTCGAATAGTAACTGGTGTTAAAGGTTTCGCCTTTCTCTTCACAAATGTTATCATTTGTAATGACGTTTTTGAATTCTTCTGGTATTGTCTGAAGTGGGTTGAATGTTATGTTTTCAAACCGTCGTGATTCATTTACAGACAAGTCATTACTTTGGCCATTTATGTTTTTGAAGCCTAAATCACTAACATTAGCAAAAGGAAAACAAACTTCATTGCACTGAAAACATGTAAAATTTGGCAGACCATCTAATAAATTATCCAGACGTAAACAAGCCTTGTTGCAATGATAATGATTATGACAGATGTTACATGTTAAATGCCTTTGTTTCTCTGTTATGTCACAATCACACGAGTTGCAAGGTTTATTAATTTTTTGTGACATAGCTGTGCAATTGGAAAGTTAGTCAGCTCAGCTAAATTAAATAGGAAAAAAAAAACAAAGAAGTAAAATGGAATAAAAGAAACTTACGGTTTTATAACATAGTATTTTAAATCTCATTTGACATGCAAGGTCAAACTGCGGGAGCTCTATACAATTGACCATTGATAAACAGTTTGTCTTTTACTAAAGATGCCTTCTTCCCTTGCTGTTTCGCCTGCTTGAACATCGGATATAGTGCTTTACGGCGGTCGTGAATTTCTTTCGGAAACTGTTCTCCAATTCCATACTCTGTTCCCTTCAAATGCCTTGCAGAACGGCGAATATTCTCACGATCCTGGTAACGCAGGAATTTCGCAATCAGAGGGCGGACATTTCGTTGACCATCTTCGCGTTGTTGCGGCTTTCCCAAGCGATGAGCCCTTTCTATTTCGATCTGATGTGGATCAATATGAAGGTTACTAGAGATAAACGATTTGACCACAGCAATGGGTTCTTCTTCCCTTTCTTCCTCTACATTGTAAAAGATTAAATTGTTCCTCATTGAATGAGCTCAAATATCAACTATTTCCCGCTCCAATTGTTGTTTTGCAGTATCAAGGGCCTGGATTTTCCCTTCAATTTCCTTCATCTTATCTTGTTGCAACTTCTGCTCCCGTTTGATTTCTTCGGTAGTGTCGTGGAGAAATGTCAGCGAGGTCTTTAGCTCTCTAACATCTTCATCGATGGAGGCCAGGCGTGACTCGATCGCATCCAGCTTATCAAGCTTCTTCAAATTTTCATTAATCTGTACCATAAAAACCCTCAAAGAAGGTGGTAGCTCGTCATCATCATCGTCATCATTTTACACAAGTTTTATACTAATTATAATTTAAAATTACCACTCGAACACGAACGTGGTAATCGATTCAGGGATGTCACTACCCTTTTCTGAACCTCTGTTTTTATTGGTCCATCGTATTGAATACTCCTTTTGTTATTTATCCGGTAAGTTTTACGCGTGCCAAAAATAAATTGGATACCCTTGAACCGCCGTCAGTAGAAAATTGAACTGTAGTCAATATCGTTGGTTGGTTTCTCGGGTTCATTGATTTTCTAAGAAATCTGCGTTGCGGGTCATAGTGTTCGGGAGAATAAAAGAAATTCTTGTATGCTTCCAAACAACGGGACACCAACGTTAATATGTGCTTATGTTTCGGCATACGGGTAGTTGTGTAGAATGGACTATGTTCTACATTTATTTATAGCTCTTCTAACATATTCCAAGATGAGATCGCGATTTCCGTAAGCGCGGCCGCAGACACTTTCAGGGGTTACGATTTAGGCGTTAATTGTCAGACAATCATTGGGGCCGTTTATGTTTCTATCTGGATGAAATTTACTGTTACAGTGAATTGTTTTACTGTTAATGTTAAAATGCTTAAAATTTAACTGTTTTATGTCCCAGACATTAAGTGCTAAGTGTTATCGAGGTACCACCACTCAGACCCTCTTATAGTGAAAATCCATGTTTGCATGATTTTTTTCTTCGTAGCCAGTTTCTTGTGCCTTTGTTTGTTCATTCTTTCGCTTCAGTAAGCTTGCGTTGCGTGTAAACAAGCCTTAATGGAGACATGTTTCTAAAAACGTGTATTCCTGAATTAAATAGCTATGCGACATCAATCAGTACCGAAGTTTTTCGATTAATTAAAAAATTGCATTTTACACAGTTTCTCTTTGTTCCCGTTTTCCGCGCTAACGCGCAAAATCTTTAACGATGGCGCTGTACGAGCCGATGAACTCACTAACACGCTTTTTGCTATCTGAAATGAATGCTTCAATGAATCTAATTCCTTCGATCTGTTCCGATTGCCATTTTACTTTATCCAAACTACGACATTTTTTTGGACAGTACTGATCAGTTGAATGGAATAATTGTTCATAACAGGCTTTGTTATAGGTTTTAAAGACATAATTTAAAGCAAAAATGACAGAGTTAAATCTCCAAAAATAGACTGAAAAAGTATGTATAATAAAACTCGCGCGCCTTCAGGATTATGCAGATTATCCATGTATAACTCTATAATTTGCAAGAAATCCTGTTGTTGCATTTAATCTATAACAGTTTTCTATTACATAGCTGAAGCTCACAGCATTTACATAGTAAATAGCAAGTAGAATTGGATTAATATTAACAATACACATAATGTTATTTAAATAGTTGAATTACTTATAAATAAATCATCAAATAAATCATCTATACTCTTGTTGAAACAAATTAGATAACCAAACGGCTCGTTTAAAGCCATCATATGAATCGAATTCAATCATAGAGTCACTTTAATTGTTCCAGTCCCTAATTCTTCCCTAATTGTTCGTATTTGCTTTTGTTCGATATATTTCTTGAAATGGTACAAGTTGATGGAGAACGAGTGGTCTTTCTTTCAGATTGTGAAAAGGCATTTGTTAATTATACAACTACCTAAAACCTTTAAGGCTGCTACAGGCACGTCACGGCTAGACGGCATAGCGCAAACATGCTAGAATAGATTAGCAGGTTCTTTTGATCCCCTTCGGGTAATATCTAAATACTCTTCACTGTAGCTCCTCAATTTCGCATACCTTTCGAGTAGCACAACTTACCTTTGAATAACTGGTGTTGTAGCTGTCTTTACGACTTCAGTCTGAGCTGTTAGTAAGCCGCACCCAAACTATATACCACTCGAACACGAACGTGGTAATCGATTCAGGGATGTCACTACCCTTTTCTGAACCTCTGTTTTTATTGGTCCATCGTATTGAATACCTCTTTTGTTATTTATCCGGTAAGTTTTACGCGTGCCAAAAATAAATTAGATGCCTTTGAACCGCCGTCAGAAGAAAATTGAACTGTAGTCAATATCGTTGGTTGGTTTCTCGGGTTCATTGATTTTCTAAGAAATCTGCGTTGCGGGTCATAGTGTTCGGGAGAATAAAAGAAATTCTTGTATGCTTCCAAACAACGGGACACCAACGTTAATATGCGATTATGTTTCGGCATACGGGTAGTTGTGTAGAATGGACTTTGTTCTACATTTATTTATAGCTCTTCTAACATATTCCAAGATGAGATCGCGATTCCTGTAAGCGCGGCCGCAGACACTTTCAGGGGTTACGACTTAGGCGTTTCAGACAATCATTGGGGCCGTTTTTGTTTCTATCTGGATGAAATTTACTGTTACAGTGAATTGTTTTACTGTTAATGTTAAAATGCCTAAAATTTAACTGTTTTATGTCCCAGACATTAAGTGCTAAGTGTTATCGAGGTACCACCACTCAGACCCTCTTATAGTGAAAATCCATGTTTCCATGATTTTTTTTTCGTAGCCAGTTTCTTGTGCCTTTGTTTGTTCATTCTTTCGCTTCAGTAAGCTCACGTTGCGTGTAAACAAGCCTTAACGGAGACATGTTTCTAAAAACGTGTATTCCTGAATTAAATAGCTATGCGACATCAATCAGTACTGAAGTTTTTCGATTAATTAAAAAATTGCATTTTACACAGTTTCTCTTTGTTCCCGTTTTCCGCGGTAACGCGCAAAATCTTTAACGATGGCGCTGTACGAGCCGATGAACTCACTAACACGCTTTTTGCTATCTGAAATGAATGCTTCAATGAATCTAATTCCTTCGATCTGTTCCGATTGCCATTTTACTTTATCCAAACTACGACATTTTTTTGGACAGTACTGATCAGTTGAATGGAATAATTGTTCATAACAGGCTTTGTTATAGGTTTTAAAGACATAATTTAAAGCAAAAATGACAGAGTTAAATCTCCAAAAATAGACTGAAAAAGTATGTATAATAAAACTCACGCGCCTTCAGGATTATGCAGATTATCCATGTATAACTCTATAATTTGCAAGAAATCCTGTTGTTGCATTTAATCTATAACAGTTTTCTATTACATAGCTGAAGCTCACAGCATTTACATAGTAAATAGCAAGTAGAATTGGATTAATATTAACAATACACATAATGTTATTTAAATAGTTGAATTACTTATAAATAAATCATCAAATAAATCATCTATACTCTTGTTGAAACAAATTAGATAACCAAACGGCTCGTTTAAAGCCATCATATGAATCGAATTCAATCATAGAGTCACTTTAATTGTTCCAGTCCCTAATTCTTCCCTAATTGTTCGTATTTGCTTTTTTCGATATATTTCTTGAAATGGTACAAGTTGATGGAGAACGAGTGGTCTTTCTTTCAGATTGTGAAAAGGCATTTGTTAATTATACAACTACCTAAAACCTTTAAGGCTGCTACAGGCACGTCACGGCTAGACGGCATAGCGCAAACATGCTAGAATAGATTAGCAGGTTCTTTTGATCCCCTTCGGGTAATATCTAAATACTCTTCACTGTAGCTCCTCAATTTCGCATACCTTTCGAGTAGCACAACTTACCTTTGAATAACTGGTGTTGTAGCTGTCTTTACGACTTCAGTCTGAGCTGTTAGTAAGCCGCACCCAAACTATATACCACTCGAACACGAACGTGGTAATCGATTCAGGGATGTCACTACCCTTTTCTGAACCTCTGTTTTTATTGGTCCATCGTATTGAATACCTCTTTTGTTATTTATCCGGTAAGTTTTACGCGTGCCAAAAATAAATTAGATGCCTTTGAACCGCCGTCAGAAGAAAATTGAACTGTAGTCAATATCGTTGGTTGGTTTCTCGGGTTCATTGATTTTCTAAGAAATCTGCGTTGCGGGTCATAGTGTTCGGGAGAATAAAAGAAATTCTTGTATGCTTCCAAACAACGGGACACCAACGTTAATATGCGATTATGTTTCGGCATACGGGTAGTTGTGTAGAATGGACTTTGTTCTACATTTATTTATAGCTCTTCTAACATATTCCAAGATGAGATCGCGATTCCTGTAAGCGCGGCCGCAGACACTTTCAGGGGTTACGATTTAGGCGTTTCAGACAATCATTGGGGCCGTTTTTGTTTCTATCTGGATGAAATTTACTGTTACAGTGAATTGTTTTACTGTTAATGTTAAAATGCCTAAAATTTAACTGTTTTATGTCCCAGACATTAAGTGCTAAGTGTTATCGAGGTACCACCACTCAGACCCTCTTATAGTGAAAATCCATGTTTCCATGATTTTTTTTTCGTAGCCAGTTTCTTGTGCCTTTGTTTGTTCATTCTTTCGCTTCAGTAAGCTCACGTTGCGTGTAAACAAGCCTTAACGGAGACATGTTTCTAAAAACGTGTATTCCTGAATTAAATAGCTATGCGACATCAATCAGTACTGAAGTTTTTCGATTAATTAAAAAATTGCATTTTACACAGTTTCTCTTTGTTCCCGTTTTCCGCGGTAACGCGCAAAATCTTTAACGATGGCGCTGTACGAGCCGATGAACTCACTAACACGCTTTTTGCTATCTGAAATGAATGCTTCAATGAATCTAATTCCTTCGATCTGTTCCGATTGCCATTTTACTTTATCCAAACTACGACATTTTTTTGGACAGTACTGATCAGTTGAATGGAATAATTGTTCATAACAGGCTTTGTTATAGGTTTTAAAGACATAATTTAAAGCAAAAATGACAGAGTTAAATCTCCAAAAATAGACTGAAAAAGTATGTATAATAAAACTCACGCGCCTTCAGGATTATGCAGATTATCCATGTATAACTCTATAATTTGCAAGAAATCCTGTTGTTGCATTTAATCTATAACAGTTTTCTATTACATAGCTGAAGCTCACAGCATTTACATAGTAAATAGCAAGTAGAATTGGATTAATATTAACAATACACATAATGCTATTTAAATAGTTGAATTACTTATAAATAAATCATCAAATAAATCATCTATACTCTTGTTGAAACAAATTAGATAACCAAACGGCTCGTTTAAAGCCATCATATGAATCGAATTCAATCATAGAGTCACTTTAATTGTTCCAGTCCCTAATTCTTCCCTAATTGTTCGTATTTGCTTTTGTTCGATATATTTCTTGAAATGGTACAAGTTGATGGAGAACGAGTGGTCTTTCTTTCAGATTGTGAAAAGGCATTTGTTAATTATACAACTACCTAAAACCTTTAAGGCTGCTACAGGCACGTCACGGCTAGACGGCATAGCGCAAACATGCTAGAATCGATTAGCAGGTTCTTTTGATCCCCTTCGGGTAATATCTAAATACTCTTCACTGTAGCTCCTCAATTTCGCATACCTTTCGAGTAGCACAACTTACCTTTGAATAACTGGTGTTGTAGCTGTCTTTACGACTTCAGTCTGAGCTGTTAGTAAGCCGCACCCAAACTATATACCACTCGAACACGAACGTGGTAATCGATTCAGGGATGTCACTACCCTTTTCTGAACCTCTGTTTTTATTGGTCCATCGTATTGAATACCTCTTTTGTTATTTATCCGGTAAGATTTACGCGTGCCAAAAATAAATTAGAAACCCTTGAACCGCCGTCAGAAGAAAATTGAACTGTAGTCAATATCGTTGGTTGGTTTCTCGGGTTCATTGATTTTCTAAAAAATCTGCGTTGCGGGTCATAGTGTTCGGGAGAATAAAAGAAATTCTTGTATGCTTCCAAACAACGGGACACCAACGTTAATATGCGATTATGTTTCGGCATACGGGTAGTTGTGTAGAATGGACTTTGTTCTACATTTATTTATAGCTCATCTAACATATTCCAAGATGAGATCGCGATTCCCGTAAGCGCGGCCGCAGACACTTTCAGGGGTTACGATTTAGGCGTTTCAGACAATCATTGGGGCCGTTTTTGTTTCAATCTAGTTGAAATTTACTGTTACAGCGAATTGTTTTACTGTTAATGTTAAAATGCCTAAAATTTAACTGTTTTATGTCCCAGACATTAAGTGCTAAGTGTTATCGAGGTACCACCACTCAGACCCTCTTATAGTGAAAATCCATGTTTGCATGATTTTTTTCTTCGTAGCCAGTTTCTTGTGCCTTTGTTTGTTCATTCTTTCGCTTCAGTAAGCTTGCGTTGCGTGTAAACAAGCCTTAATGGAGACATGTTTCTAAAAACGTGTATTCCTGAATTAAATAGCTATGCGACATCAATCAGTACTGAAGTTTTTCGATTAATTAAAAAATTGCATTTTACACAGTTTCTCTTTGTTCCTGTCTTCCGCGCTAACGCGCAAAATCTTTAACGATGGCGCTGTACGAGCCGATGAACTCACTAACACGCTTTTTGCTATCTGAAATGAATGCTTCAATGAATCTAATTCCTTCGATCTGTTCCGATTGCCATTTTACTTTATCCAAACTACGACACTTTTTTGGACAGTACTGAACAGTTGAATGGAATAACTGTTCATTACAGGCTTTGTTATAGATTTTAAAGACATAATTTAAAGCAAAAATGACAGAGTTAAATCTCCAAAAATAGACTGAAAAAGTATGTATAATAAAACTCGCGCGCCTTCAGGATTATGCAGATTATCCATGTATAACTCTATAATTTGCAAGAAATCCTGTTGTTGCATTTAATCTATAACAGTTTTCTATTACATAGCTGAAGCTCACAGCATTTACATAGTAAATAGCAAGTAGAATTGGATTAATATTAACAATTCAGAAGGACAGACTGCAAATCACAGTAGTTGCTAAAAACATATATAGATATATATATCTGTGTCGTAACTGTTCATCAGTAGGATGCCTAAAATGTGTGCAATACACATAATGCTATTTAAATAGTTGAATTACTTACAAATAAATCATCAAATAAATCATCTATACTCTTGTTGCAACAAATTAGATAACCAAACGGCTCGTTTAAAGCCATGATATGAATCGAATTCAATCATAGAGTCACTTTAATTGTTCCAGTCCCTAATTGTTCGTATTTGCTTTTGTTCGATATATTTCTTGAAATGGTACAAGTTGATGGAGAACGAGTGGTCTTTCTTTCAGATTGTGAAAAGGCATTTGTTAATTATACAACTACCTAAAACCTTTAAGGCTGCTACAGGCACATCACGGCTAGACGGCATAGCGCAAACATGCTAGAATCGATTAGCAGGTTCTTTTGATCCCCTTCGGGTAATATCTAAATACTCTTCACTGTAGCTCCTCAATTTCGCATACCTTTCGAGTAGCACAACTTACCTTTGAATAACTGGTGTTGTAGCTGTCTTTACGACTTCAGTCTGAGCTGTTAGTAAGCCGCACCCAAACTATATACCACTCGAACACGAACGTGGTAATCGATTCAGGGATGTCACTACCCTTTTCTGAACCTCTGTTTTTATTGGTCCATCGTATTGAATACCTCTTTTGTTATTTATCCGGTAAGTTTTAGTCGTGCCAATAATAAATTGGATACCCTTGAACCGCCGTCAGTATAAAATTTAACTGTAGTCAATATCGTTGGTTGGTTTCTCGGGTTCATTGATTGTCAATAAATTCTAATGGTTTGTAGCATTCGCAATCGAACTTGATGCTCTCTCCTCCGCAGAGGCCTCCTAGTCGCGCTCCACCCTTGGCAAAAAACGCGCAGAGGTTGGGTATAAGTAAAAAGTAAAGCGCGCGGGGAACTCTGGGAACTTCCCATCGTTCCCCGCGTTCCCATTTTCTCTTTTGCTGTTCTTTACAGATAGTAGCCTCTGCGGAGGAGAGAGTTCCTATACTTTATGGCACCTCAATATGATGCGGACGCCATGAAGTCAATTCGTATTCTAGTTGTACCGCTGACCATAGGTGTTTTTGCCTGAACTACTGGCCTAAACTACGAAAGAAAGACGGTAATGCACCAGTCTAATCCAAGAGGCCCCCCCCCCCCAACCGGGGCATACCGCGGGCATTTGAGGAGAGGTTAGCTCCGCATAGTGGGGCATTTTACGCGAAACAAGGCCCGAAGGGGCGGGCATTTGACTTCGACAAAAACGTTAGACAGCGGTCGCAAGGTAAAGGATTTTGTTATCCAATGTTTTCCGATAGTTTTCACGTGGTTTTGCTGTTGTGTCTGTTGACCAGGTTGATCTCTTTCGTTATAAATATTCATTATTCTAGAGTTCAGATGCGTTGGTTTAAAGTGTGGAGCGCGGAGAAGGAAATCCGGAAAGGTGTTTTAGCAGTAAACTATTCCGATCTCGTATCGAAAGGATGAATTTCTTCTTGTTGTATTCTTATAAACAATGGTTTTCGGCCAATGAGCGCACAGGAAATTTTACAGTTATGGTAAAAAAGGTATAAGCCTTTCCAGATGACCTATTAGCAGAGCTAATAAGGGCGAAAGCTACATGAACAACAAGTATACATTGGCTTTCAATTTCGTTTTGTTGTCAGTAGAATTGTCTTTTTCCTTAAAAAAGAACGTAGTTTTATTTGTGGATTTATTCCAGTTGGTTTATCAGTTTATTGAATCTATTGAGTTATATTATCAGTTTTGTTGGTGCGTCTCTGCGTTTTTGAAAAGGCTTTTCCAATGTGGACTTGTGTATAAATAAAAATTTGTATAAATTGTTACATTAAAAGGTGCGAAATGTTGTAAAAATTCCTTTAACTAGTTACTTGGTTTAATGTGCACGGCTCTTTTAATAGAAGACCACTCTTTAGTGATAAGGACTCTGTGGATAAATAAAGTTATTGTATTGTATTGTATTGTATTGTGGGGCATTTGACGCTCTGTGAAACCCTGCCCGGTGGGGCAATTGACCGTATAAACTGCCCACATAGTGGGGCATTTGAACAATTTTTTTTTAAAAGTCAAATGCCCGGGGGTTTGCCCGAGGGGGGGGGGATGGGCGCTTTTGGATTTGATTGGTACATTATTTGCACTGTGATGAGCATAGGCGTACGAGGGGTAGGGGCTGGGGGGGCTGCAGCCCCCCAATCGTAAAAAATATAGTATTATTCGGGCAAAACTGGGCGACTATTCGGGCACCATAGACAGAAAAATTACTGATTTTTTTTGGGATTAAATGTCTTAATCTATTTGTTTTTATTTCGTAACTCACATTACTCACTTAACTTTCTAACCGAGCTCTATACTAATCGATCATGTCATTCATGTGATAGCTCCATTAGATGCTCACCGCGTTGCGTTGTGGTCCGCCAAGCCGGGTGGGAATGATAATGTAGACTGCGCGGGGATTGAAACTAAGGGCGCGTTTCTTTTCTACGTATTCTGCCCATTCCAAAGACAGAAAACCTCAAACTATTGCACCTATTCCTCTCGTAAAATATGGAAAGTCGCTACTTTGACTATGTGTACCTGGAAAAATTTTCGTGTGTGAGAATGTAAACAACATAGTTTTGTTAGCGTATTCTGATTTCAGGATGACCAGAATATATCCCAAAAAACGCGCTCTAAGTATAACATTTGGCGACCATCTTGTATGCGTGGTTGGTATCTGGTCGTGGCCGATTAAAATAGTATGTCTTTGTTGAAGTCTCGTGAAAGATCTTATCGGTACCGTATGAAGTGCGAAGAATGCGAGATGTAGAAGCTCATTCTCGGATCGTTCACAGCGGTAGAAAAGTAAAATGTCAGCGAGTGCTAGAATCATGATCATCATCATGACAAATAAACATGACGTCACGAGTTTCATTCGGGCAAATAAAGTTCAGCACCCCCGACAAAATTTTTCCCGTACGCCGATGGTGATGAGTTAATGGACCTCCACTAAAGACAAACAAAAAAATGTGCAGCCAATGTATGCTGTGAAAAAGGAACCGACTCGTTCTTTGCAAGTTGAGAACTGCAGAAAACAGTAAAGTAAGCTTTATTTGGATTAAGATTGTTAAAAAAATAACGGCTATCAACAGAAGATTTGATCAGACATTGATAGAGTACAAGCTATACTTTAAGCCAGAAGGCTGATTGAGTTTTCTTAAAGGATTTCTGTCGAATGAACTTAAAGTCCAAAAATAACCCGCCCCGTAGCGATTTTTATACATTTAGTAACTAGAGTATCTATTTAAACTAGCCACGTAGTTTGAGTTCTAGAGTCGGCGTACTTTTGTAAAAATTCAAGAAAAAGTATTGCTAGATTTACTCTTCAACTAAAATAGCTGAAACACAATCAAGTTGTTTGACCCTTAAGTTCATGTACAGTTCTCTTGAGTTGATGTAACAAAATGCCACATGCATAAATGTAAACTAGAATAAAGGTTTTACATCTGGTGAAAGTCTTCGTTGATTTGTAGAGTATTAATGGGTTGGAGAAACGATGTCTTACATTTTGCACTTTTTAAAGAAGTTTCTGAGGTCGAAGTTGTCGAAGTTGGGTTTAGTCAATAGTGGCACCAACAAACATCCAGTGTTACACTGGTAACAAAGAAGAAACGACCCTAACAAAGGCCATTTTTGAACATCCCCCCTGAAGACCTACCTGTATGCAAAATATGAAGGGGGGCCAAAAATTTTCATTTCCCACTTTTCTCGATTCTTACAGAGAACTTCTCTTAATGAGGACAATAGAGCACAGACCAGCTCAGACAACCAGAGTGGAAGCAACCCAATAGCCCAATTTTTTCGATATATTAAAATTCAACTTGAAACAAAATACATCACTACGAGGCTTAGGGGAATAATAGTAGGGATTTATGTGGTTTTAAAAATGTTCAAAATAAGTACGACTTGTATGGAAAGACATGCAAGCCCCGCTGTCTGGCCACACAATTCCTTCTTACTTTTAACATTTTAAAACATCAAGTTCTCAATAATGTTCTCAATTGCATAGCTAAAATCTTAATGAAAGCGAATTAATGTTTGCTTAACATCGAATTTTTATTTGTTTTGCCTATTGCTGTTCAACTCTCGTCCCCAGAGCCGCTTGACCCTCTTCTTCTTCTTCTTCTTCTTCTTCTTCTTCTTCTTCTTCTTCTTCTTCTTCTTCTTCTTCTTCCATTAAACTTGCCTCCTTCACTTCTGAAGATTTTCGCAAGCGTTAAAATGTACATTCACAACCGCTGGAGCCTGAGTACGAGGGTCATTGCAACTCTACTCGCAATGCTGTATGGGTATGAACTTTGGCGAGGGTTTTGGCCGCGAAAAATTGAACGAGATTTTCTTCGAAAATTACTCCAAAACAGGTCAGTTTACATTGTAAAACTTTTAAAAAGGTGTAAGTAATGTTCTAGTTAGTTTTTATATTTCATTTTTTAGTTTGAAAGATCGTTGGTTGTTTAGTTTTGAGGTGTTATGCGTTTGCCGTGACTCCACGTGAATTGCGGTCCTTTGCAGACTTTACTTCTATTTCTATATATTTTGGGACCGTAGGTCTTTACAGATCCGATATTCTGTGTTTTCTTTAAGCATGGTTTTGTCCATGCGTTTGAATGTTAACATTGGCTTGTCCATGTACATTTTTCTTTGTGAGACACCATTGTGACATTTTGGGACTCCTTGTTCCCCGGCACACGTGATGTGGCACTCGTGATTCGGGTAACAAGTTAGTTCCAAGGTACGGTACCTGTCAAAGGTAAGTTGACAGTCTGGACTCAAAACTCGGTCCTCGATCCTCGGAAGTTTTTCGAGTTTCGAGTATTGAGTTTCGAGACTCTCAAAGTTATTTTTGAGAATCTCAAAAGGGGATTTTGAGAAAATGATTAATTTCTCGAAGACAGAACAATGACCATTTCACACTGCCACTTTTGTTTCGCATGGCCTTTGTTTTGTTATCACACTGCTGTGAGCTGCAGAACCTTCAGCAAAAAAAAATCTTGAAAAAAGCTGTCACCGACCTGCGAGAGAGAGAGGCAATTTCACGGGTCCTGTTTCGCTACCGAGTACCAGAGGTTTATTTTTTTTTAGTGAAAACCCAAGAATGCAAGAAGCGAACACATCAGCTGTTGTCAAATAATCTGCAACGCATTGCATTCTGTAATATAAACCTAGAATTTTCTCCGTGGATTAGAAAATTATGAATTAAACAAAGTTTATGATAGCAGAATCGGTACGAATAGCGAGGGTTTAACGCTAAATAACACAAGTTAATATTCTTTTCTGCTGTGACTTGATTTTGCATCGCATGCCGTCAAAAAAAAAAAACTCCAACAGTGGCGTGAATTCGCATACCATTTATAATACCGTCAAAAAAAACTCTGATCTTGGACAGGAAAAAGTCATGCTTTCAAAACTAAAATTGGAAGTCTTCAATGAGACCAATATTAAAAATTAAAGCTTGTGGCAAATGTAAAAGAATAAATTAAGTTAATTTGCAAACTTTGACACTGAAATCAAAGAGTACTAAATTTGCATACAGTAGTGCGGGCATGCACGGCCTTTGTAACTTGAAACCCGTAAACAGCGCGTAACGCAATGATGTTTTAGGTAAATACATTTCGCGAAGTTTCGCGGCCATGCACATTTATCATTAGCAAATATATCTTCTGTTTTTAAAGTGTATATGACAGTGATTTTTTTATTTGCTTGATCGAATCTACGTGATATTCAGATAAGAAAATGGGAAAAAATTTTCAATATCTATTTTCCTTCTCCGCATTTTGGCTGTCTAAAAACGTGAAATATCACTTCCGGTGTGTTACAGAACCGCGCAAGAAGAAAGACTGGAAATAGTCCGCTGTGACATCAATACAAGAATGCCAGTGTAGCGATTTCTCATTTCTTCCATTTTTTGGTACGTGTTGTTACAACCATAGACAACACACCTTAAAAGAACCATGTTTCTTCCTCAGGGCGCATCAAAAAATGCGAGGAACTAAGAAACCTCAACACCGGCATTCCTGTATTGACATCACAGTGGACTATTTCCAGTCTTTCTTCTTGCATGGTTTTGTAACACACCGGAAGTGAAATTTCATGTTTTTAGACGGGTACAATGCAGAAAAGAAAAATCGATATCGAAAATTTTTTTCCATTTTATTATCAGAACATCATGTAGATTCGATCAAGCAAATAAAAAAAATCACTGTCATATACACTTTAAACGTCTAACTCCAGCGCTAACTCTCAAATGTATAGATAATTGAGTCATCATGTTAAAGTCCAAACTTTAAACATTTAAAAGGAAGCTTGCCAAAGAGAGAGCTCTGAAATGAAAACAACGCCGTCGCTCTTCAGCATGCTGTAAAATTGTGTAAGTTCCTTGGAACAAAGAGAAGTGCCTTTGTTCGTCTACTAAAGAATTAATTGAGCGGCAAGCTTTTTGTTTTCTTGTCTTTGAAACTTGAAGCACTTGACTAGAAACTCGAAGTTTGCAACTCGAAACTCTAAACACTTGACTCGAAACTACAATACAATACAATACAATTTTATTTTACTTGTAACAACAGATATATACATTTTACAAGAACACACTAAACAAGAAAAACTACAGATAATGTAACACTAATAAAATGTAGATTAACTTTAGAGCCTGGAGGCTAAATTAACCAAGAAGTTTTCAAGTTAGCCTCCAGCCATTTTATTTTAATTCAGGAATAAAGGCTAAAGGAAATCAAAGAAAGAGTATTGAAGTTAATTTGATAATTTTATGAAAATAGGAAGAAATTTGAGACAAAATATAAACAACTCAGTTATTTTATACATTGTTGTGACAGTAAATAATGCTTTAACCTTTTGGAGAAGGAAAATACACCACTTTCATAATGGCGGCCGATTTATTTATTCTTTTATATGTATGCTAATTATCCTTTCTGGCCTCGTTGGCGTGTGCAAAATTCAAAAGAATTTTTACTCTAAAACGAGGCCAGTGAGGCTAATTAACATACATATAAAAGAACAAATAAATCGGCCGCCATTATGAAAGTGGTGTATACACATGTACCTTTATTTCCTTAAGTTGATGAGGGAGATTTTTCCAAAGATCAGTTGCCATGAAAGAGATCATTTGTTTACCGGTATTTGTTCGCACATGCAATTTATACAGATTTTGTTTAATTGCATATCTGGTACTGTAATTGTGCACATTGCTTGCATATTGAAAGAAGTCATTAAATATATTTGGCAATAATCCTTTATGCCATAGGTAAGTGAAGTTCAGGGCATGTAGGCAATTAACATTATTTACTGTTAGAATATTTAATAAGTTTAATAGGGGGAGAGCACTTTCAGTATTTTTCCCATAGGATACTGCAAAAAAGATTAATCTTACATCTTTGTTTTGTTTGTACTTTTTGGATATGAGATTTGTAAGCGCTGCCCCAAGCTAAGATTGCATAACATATAAAAGGGTAGATAAGATTATAATAAAGTTGTGTAAGTAGTTTAAAAGAGAGATAGTGTCTTAGTTTGGATAAGATTCCAATATTTTGCGAAATTTTTGAGCAGATGTAAGAAATGTGATATTTCCAAGATATTGTGTCATCGATTATTACCCCTAGATATTTGATGTGGTCTTTTCGGTCCAAAGGATGGTACAACCCATCTTTGGTTTTAATTTGTACGTTAATATTTATGTCTCTCTTTCTAGCTGACTTAATACCGTAATCATAAAATTTGTTTTGGACATATTTATTGATAGTTTGTTTGCATCACACCAGTTCTTGACATTTTCTAGCTCAGAGTTCATCAGAGATTCAAGGGTTTTTAAGTCACTAGCAGAAGCAAACACATTTGTATCATCTGCAAATATCTTGAATGTTGATTTCTCCGAGCAATTGGGTAGATCATTTATGTAAATTTAAGATAGTAAAGGTCCTAACGTGCTACCCTGAGGAATTCTGCAAATCATTGTTTGTATGGAGGATTCAATATTTCCTAGCGCAACATATTGTTTACGGTTGGTAAGATTTACTATTAAAAAAAATTAACGGAAGTCCTCTAATTCCATACAATTCCAATTTTTTGAGAAGGATTTTATGGTTGACAGTGTCAAAGGCTTTTGAGAAGTCCAGGAATACTCCACAAGTAAACATGTTGTTGTCTATGGCTTTTCTAAGCTTATCAGTAATTTCAGTTATGGCTAGGGCAGTCGAGCGACCTTTTCGGAAACCAAATTGGAATTGAAAATGAATATCTTGCTTTTCAATGTAATTGATAAGTTGTTTATATATTAGCTTTTCAAATATTTGAGTTAAGGCTGACAGAGTAGAGATCGGATGGAAATTCGTAGGGTCAGTAATTTCACCGCCCTTATCAACGGGAGTTACTTTGGAGATTTTAAGAACATCAGGGACAGTGCCTTGTAGCAATGACTGATTGAAAATTATCGCCAGGGTTTCACTTATGTATAGTTATTAATGTATAATTATTAATAAGTAATCATATGGTTTTCTCGTTCAATTTGGGATTAATTTGCACTTGTGAGTTTTTCAAAAAGCTCATATTGCACCCGCTGAAGTGGCTCATGCAATTTTGAGCTTTTTGAAAAACTCACTCATGCAAATTAATCCCAAATTGAACTCGAAACCATATGATTACCTATACTAAAAACCAACATGCCAACAATGGTGTAATACAACACACCAACTGCCAGGCAAAAAAGAATGAAAAAGAGGTCAAATTCTACAACAGCAAACACCACGAGGAAACAACAGACAGACTTGACCTCTAGTCTGTCGCATGTCACCGGCATTTGAAAGTCAACACTAAAATGCTTTAATACACACTAACAGAATGTGGCGTTCAACACAATAATAGCCGTAAATAGCAAAATTATAGCTTGTCAGGAAAAATCCTATTGAGTATGCCAGCTTTTCGTCAAACCATAAATACGAAATCCTTTCAAAACACTCGAAAGGTAGACCGAATTGACTGATAAATAAGCTTTTCCCTTCAACCTCGCGAGATATGAATTTCTGTGGCACAGAAAATGGCCACCAATAGGTATTTTGGCACAGAATGCACATTGGTCGAGAGGGACCCTTTAAGCTTATGTTTGTTAATTTTTTTGGCTTAGATCTTCCATAGATCTTACATATCATTTAAAGCATTATCGTTTGCAGTCCTTTTCAGATTTTACTTCTACGTTGCTTTAAATGGCCAGTTCTATTCGAAACTGGAATTTAGATTCTACCCAAGGTTTATATTGGTTTTTGAAGCCTCATGTTTTTGTGTACTACGTGCATAAGTAATGGATAAATGGGAAAAACTTACAGGAGATAGCCTAAAGGGCAGTTTGATAATGATTATGGTGAGGAGCTTGCTTTATTGTCTTAAAATAGGAAGAAACAATGGCCAGAAGTGTTGAACGCAGAGAAATATGAATTAAAAAGACAAAATAATGACTAAAAAATTCAAAATTCCACCAGAATTGAAACTTTGAATATTTCTTGCCCACCTGTCACAAAATCAAAATTGACGAACTGTGATCAACTGGCTCAACAACAACAACAACAACATATTTTATTGGCATTCCCATATAACATTAATGTTATTGCAATAACAATGATGAATGTAATAGTTACTAATTATGGATTAACAAATCATCACGCCTCAAGGACGCTTCATATATAAAATGGCTCATTTTTTTACAAATCACGGGATCTATGCTATTGAAGAAAAATACAATAAGGTCTTCGTCTGTTAAATTCTTAAAACTTGCACAATATTTCCTAATATCGTAAAATAAGTTGTTCCATAAATCAACATGTGAGACGCAGTTGAAGAGGAAATGACACTCGTCTTCTACATTTTTTGTATGGCAGCATTTGCCACTAGTTCTATTGGTGTTAAAGGCTTTGTATGTCTTCCTTTTTCAATTTGAAGGTTATGGTTTCCATTCTTGTAATTTTGGTGTTAAAGGCTTTGTATGTCTTCCTTTTTCAATTTGAAGGTTATGGTTTCCATTCTTGTAATCCTGCACTTTTTCTCCAAACTATGGCTTCTGCTTTTCTCTATAGAATCTTTTTATCCAATATAGTGTTATATTTTGTAGCATTTGGTGATATCATATGTAAATTAAGTACTCAATTTCATTATCTCGGCAGGACAGTGCCCCTTTAAGTCGGGTGCAGAATTGTATTGTAAACAAAACATGTAACAAAACAAAAACAAAATAGTTCAAAACAAGCTTACAGTGATTATTTCAGCAACAATGTTATTGCTCACCTCAAACTCCCTTTTCCCTTTCTTTGGCAAGTAATGCCAAGTGTTCTGAAGGCAACCGGTTCATTTTTACAACAGATTGGAGAAACATTAAAACGCATCACAAAGGATATTAGCCAAGTGCGCTTCCACAAATTCATCTCTACACTGATCGATTTCCAAAGTCCAACGTGCTGGAATTGCAAGTCAACTATCTGACATCATCAAGGGTATAAAATATCCTTTTTCCAAATTTTCTATCCATATAAAGTCAGAAAGCTTCCCAATACAGTTAATCACACCTTTCAAACTTACAAAAGTTAATTTTGCAACATTAAAAGGCAAGTGCACATGACAGCCATTTTCAATCTAGTCCAAATTAAAGGGACTTACAGAACGTATTCAGACCGATATCACTTTCACGGATGTTCGCAAAAACTAAATGCTACAAATCATATTTGTACGCAGGAGAGACATTCAACAGTAGGATGGTTATTTAACTGAAAAAAAAAATTTGCCGAGGCATTTTTCAAAACAACATGCCAAATATTTACTTATTTACTGTACTTTAGCCTGCATATTTCTTCAGCTTGATGAAGCTCACTGAATTGAAATAATTCAAATAGTGAGTGCTTGAACTTTTGATAAAATATGGCCAAAAAATAAAAAAGAAACTAATTTTCTATTCTTAGGTTTGTCTTTGGTCCTAGTTCACTAAATTAGGCTATGTATATATGGCTTTCTCAGGCCACAAAATAATGTACGTTCAGGTCATATTATTCTAAATATTAAATCTTTCTTAAATATTGAGGTGAGAGAACGGCAGTCAGCTCAGCGCAAGACTTTTCGTTCATTCAAGCCACATGATTTTGCTTGGGCTCTTCACTGTGTGATAAAAAAGAATAGCTGATTAACAGTATTGAATGAACGGCTATCCAATATTTCGAAAGGCACAGACTTTCTTCTTCGGGGTCTTACAGATAATAACTCGTAAGGCAAAAAATGTTACAGTATGAAATTTGAAAGGGGGCAGGGATTAAATATGATACCATAACAGCAAAGTAAATGTACATGTAAATAACTGTAAATAACAAAGCAATAGAAAATAAGAAAAACATACAACACGACACGACTTATACACTCTGCACTAATGAACATAAATCTTATTTTAATAAACATGGATATAATCTGTCTGAAATAAAACTCATTCACAACTTCACACTTCTATTACAACTAAAGACACTCCTGAAACTAACCATCCCAAATGAGTACCCCTTGTTATCACCTAAAATCCAGCTCTTCGCTCTATATTATCCATTTTTCACAAGCACCACAACATCTTGTCTTCATCTCCCCGCTGTACTAACATTTTCAAAACTCCACGCATTGTTGCTTTCCGATGAACTAACAATCTTAGTACTGTATTTTCTTGATTGAACGCCGAGCCCCAAATAAACGCCGGGTATAATAGAGGAAGTTGTAACTAAGCCCCTCAAACATTTATTTGTGGTATAATAAACTAAATATTTAAGGGCAAGGTACACGGCTGCCAAGAAAACGAATAATAAACCGTTTCTTATAAAATGGCAAGCGCGAAAAAACTGCTGATTCAAAGAAATGCCGGGACCGCTAGGCCAAGTTTGAAATAAATGCCCCCAGCGTTTGATTGAGAAAATATGTAAGGGGTAATTTATTACTAAGCTCCAAACTACATGTTATCCTTGAATCACAAAATAACCAACCCTGTGGTTCTTTTCAATGTTACAGCAACTATTTGACATGCAACTACATAATGGACGGACTTACCAATTATACATTTCATTCTACCGGTGAAACAAGACATATCAATCATTACATAGACTGCAACTCTAAAAATGTCATTTACATAGTACAGTGCAAACTTCATCACAAACAATACACTGTAAATAGGAGAAAACAAACGACAACTTGGACTGTTTCAACGGACATCGTAGACCAGTTGACAAAAAAACTTACATCTCTAAACCAACTGCAGTCTCAGAACATTTTCTTTCTACCGACCATACCACTTCTACCCTGGGTGCCAGAGGTTTTTATTTTTTAGTGAAAACGGCGAATTTGAGCGGCGAAGCCGCAACAACGAGGCGCAACGCGCCGAGAAAAAATAAAAACCTCTGGGCACTCGAGTACACAACCTCATTTCCATGCGATTTGTGGATCGGATATCTCACCAAACCGGTTTTAAACCTTGGGGACCAAAGCGTGTCTGTTTGTTTACATTAAATCTAACAGCTGACATGTTTAAAACGCGGTCGAGACAGAAATATTAAATCAAAAAAGATACATCGATGACATTTTTTCACTGTAGAGTGTCGAGAAAAAGGAGATAGAAGATTTTATTGTCCTTGCAAACAAACATTAATCTCAGACAAAGAAGTAAACTTTCTGGATACAACCGTTTTCAACAGCGAGAGATTTAACAAACAAAGAATCCTTGACATCCGCAAGCAATTAATCCAGTACACCTATTTCTCTTCCTGTCACCTACCAGTGGTCAGCGAAATCGTTCAGCGAGAATACCTGCAACTCCAAAGCACGCCTCCGTGCTAGAGATAAAAATTTTCCTCGTTCAAACAAAACTCTAAAGGTCACACTCCACGATAACACGAATTAATAAGTCGTGTCTGGCCTGTCAACACCTCTTTTCAAGACATCCTTGCGCTGAATAAATTAGTTCTCTGACATTTTGAAAATTTGGATACTAAAGAGTAATCCACAGCGTTTCTTAAAGATCGCAAAAAGCCGCGATCTCTATCTACGTCCGCCATTGTTGTTTGTGTGGCTTCACTTTGGGAAACCGGTTTTTCACGCGCCTGTTGCGAATTGTTTTGGTCCAGCCAATCGAAGTTGCTGTTGCATTGTTAACTCCCGGTAGAGTCTGGAAACAAGTAGGAGAACCAATCAGCGACCTAGTTCAGATTCTGAACTAGATCCTTGCATGGAAATGAGGTTGTATATTCGAGTGACCAGAGGTCCGTCTCGCGAGCTTCTTCTAACCGTTTATGCGGTTAATTTCACTCATGATATTCAGAGAACGGACCTCTGGATCCAGGGTGTACCACTTCCAATATGCAACTAATTCCTCTCGAACTTGTTAAAACTAATTGTGACAGTGTACGAAAAGCAAGAGAAGCATATCTTATTGAGAGAGGTCAGACCCTTGAACCTTTAGGTTTAAATTAGAAGAGATGAGACATATGACATCTTTTCTTTTACATTGCTTACATGTATATTAATTTTACTATGGTGTCATGTTGCATGTTTTTCTTATTTTCTGTTGCTTCATTATTTACCGTTATTTACATTTACTTTGTTATTTCAGTTTATGCTGTTATGGTATCATTAATTGTAATCTCCTGCCCCCTTTCAAACTTCAAACTGTAATGTTTTTTTGCTTTACGAGTTCTTATCTATAGGACCCCGAAGAAGAAAGGCTGTGCCTTTTGATATATTGGATATTTTACAAATATAGTCGTTTCTGTACCATTAATCAGCTTTGCTTCTTTTTTTTCAATTTTTTTAATTATTTTACAGCTGATTAGATCCTTTACTGCAGGATCTGATGCTGCTATTTTGTTACGGTCGTCTTTGCAAATACAGTAATAACTGTGTGCATTTTGCTTTCAATTTTTATTAAGGGAGTGGAAGCTGGGAACTAACGCCGAATTCAAAGATGGGATGCTGCCACCATATGGTTCTGTTTCTCCCATGTTTCATCTATTTTCAAAGGTTTGTAGCGATTAATTTGTTTGGTTTTTGGCGTAGATTATTTGAGTTTTAGGAGCCGTCTTTTGCTGATGTTTAAATAGTGGTAAATGCATTTGTTTTGTTTCCGTTTAGAATTTAGTGTCTTGACACTGTGCTCTGAAGCATTCTGAAGATGTTATTTTAAAAACAAATCTTAGGCCTTCAATTTATGAGTCTTAATAATAGCAAAAAGGTCAATTACAGTAATAACTGTGTGCATTTTGCTTTCAATTTTTATTAAGGGAGTGGGAGCTGGGAACTTACACCGAATTCAAAGATGGCACGCTGGTGGCATATGGTTCTGATTCTAACATGTTTCATCTATTTTTGAAGGTTTGTAGCGATTAATTTGTATGGTGTTTAGCATACAGTGTGTAGATTATTTGAGTTTTAGGAACCATCTTTTGCTGATGTTTAAACAGTGGCAAATGCATTTGTTTTGTTTCCGTTTACAAGTCAGTGTCTTGACACTGCTCTGAAGCGGTCTGAAGATGTTATTTTAAAATAAAAGGCAGTTGAGGACTGCATGGGCTTCTGCTGTAATATATATTTGGACTGTAGAGGGAATGGGTCAAAGCAAATTACAGAAGAAATTACCGACCAATGGCAACAAATGTGGAAGGTTTCAGGAGGCTGCAACTTATATAGATAATTATTCATTACTATAGCTTCCGTTCAACTATGTATTTTGACTATTGTATCCCGAAGGATAGGTTTTGAGTGCTGAAGCACTAATTGAATATCGCCAAAGATTCGTGTCGAGAAACAAAGCCCACTTGGAGTCTTCTTAAGCCAAAGGGAATTTGATGATGCAACATGAACTACAAATGATCGACGAAACAAACAATTCATGTCAGTGGGTTTTCTGTAACAAAATCTGGACAAATTGCTATCAAAATACCTTGGAAAACTTCCAAACGCAAAAGCTTGGTAGATTTTATAAAGAATATTGTTGGTTACAGAAGCAAAATAGTGCAAAGACATTGTACTAACTTACCTATCAAATCCAAAGCACATGGGCAACGCTGTCATAATGTTCACTGCCAATATATGATTGGCAAATACTCGAGAAGTCAATAAAAATTATCGAGAGTCAGACCATTGGCGACTGTCAAATCGATGTGTTTTTGGATGCGAAAGCGAGGTTTGCAGAAGAGACTGGTACTGGAGAGATTGAGACTGGACTTACATTACATTACATTACATTACAAACACCATGACATAGGGCTTCCAGCTTCCTGAAGAAGCAGAAGAACGTTCGCGCTAATTGTTTATGCGCATCCTAACTGCGCACGCAATTCATGTCGCAACGCCGTGCTACGTCATGCACGAGCACGCGCACAAGAGAAGCAATCAAAGCACGTAAGGGCTGGTAGCCATTGTGTTAACTTTGCTTAGATTTAACTCACTTGGATGGCCACTGACCCCTATTTTTTTTTATACTAGATAATTTTCTTTGCCAATTCTCAACAGATTGTAAAAAAGTGAACAAATTGTTTGTTTGGAGGATTCAATATTTCCTAGCGCAACATATTGTTTACGGTTGGTAAGATAACTATTAAAAAAATTTAACGGAAGTCCTCTAATTCCATACAATTCCAATTTTTTGAGAAGTATTTCATGGTTGACAGTGTCAAAGGCTTTTGAGAAGTCCAGGAATACTCCACAATTATACATGTTGTTGTCTATGGCTTTTCTAAGGTCATCAGTAATTTCAGTTATGGCTAGGGCGGTCGAGCGACCTTTTTGGAAACCAAATTGCAATTGAAAAAGAACATCTTGCTTTTCAATGTAATTGATAAGTTGTTTATATATGAGCTTTTCAAATATTTGAGTTAAGGCTGACAGAGTTGAGATAGGACGGAAATTCGTAGGGTCAGTAATTTCACATGGTACAATGCAATCTTTGTCACAAACAATACACTGTAAATAGGAGAAAACAAATGACAACTTAAAGACTGCTTCAGCGGACATTGTAGACAAGTTGACAAAAAAACTTACATCTCTAAACCTACTGCAGTCTCAGAACATTTTCTTTCTAACGACCATACCACTTCTGATATGCAACTAATTTCTCTCAAACTCGTTAAAACTAATTGTGACAGTGTACGAAAAGCAAGAGAAGCATATCTATTGAGAGAGGTCAGACCCTTGAACCTTTAGGTTTAAATTAGAAGAGATGAAACATATGACATGTTTTCTTTTACATTGCTTATATGAATATTAAATTTACTATGGTGCCATGTTGCATGTTTTTCTTATTTTCTGTTGCTTCGTTATTTACCGTTATTACTCATGCACATAGCACGCATGAGGTAAGGTTCCAGCTTCGTTTTTCTTGTTATTTTTATTTTTTGTGTCACGATTTTGCATGCAAATTTATGCACAAATATTTTAGTGTACGCGAACTCACCCCTGCCTCCCCTAGAAAGTTATTTTTGCCCCCTATTATTATAAAAGGCTTCAGGAAGGTTGAACCAATGAGAATTCGTCTACTGAGCATGTCTGGGTTTTAGGGGGGACTAGAGAGAATCGCTTTGTCACTCAGAGAAGACTTTCAGATTCAAACAAATATGGCCTCTTCTGTACTCTACACTTCAAGTTTTCAGACATTTATTTTCTATTACCAAAATGTAAACATGCCTTTGAAGACTTCAAAATGGAAAGAAAGAGTCCTTAAGACGATTTGTATGCCTTTGATGTTGCGGTTAGAGAGCTAAAAGCGATGGAATCGTCCTTTGAGGATCACAAAGCAAGACACAAAGTGAGACATGTCTTCCTACAGAATTCATTCATACTCGAAGCACGAAGCGGCAGACTTTACTAAGAATTTTGAAGCATTCCTGGAAAACTACGGTAAAGAAAATAACATTTTTTTTTAATATTTGATGGGCGATCAGTATCCATATATGATAAAAGGTGTTTATAAAAACGTTTGAAGCTGATCTAGATAAAAATTATATATTGTTAAAAGACTGAATTTTCGACTGCAACTGCGGTCTTTATCAGAGTAACTAAAATATGCCAAAATAGACCGTGCAAAAACCATCCCATCCAACGACACCGAAAAAGATCGAGAACAACAACAAGTCATTAATGACTTAAAAGTTAATGGTTATACTGATAAATTTATTGAGAAATGTCGGGCCCCCAGACCACTGGTTGCAACTCAAACACAGGATACAGATATGCGGCCAAAAGCTTTTGCCACCTTGCCATACGTAAAGGGCGTATCAGAACAAGTCAGAAGCGCACTCAAGAAAGTGAACATAAAAACTGCTTTCAAGCCTATAAAAACACTCGCCCATTATTTTAGGAAACCAAAGGATCGCCCAAAAGAAACAAAAACAAAAGGCATTGTGTACAAGGTTAAATACCGATCGTGTGATTTCACATACATTGGGGAAACAAAGAGATCATGGAATTCATGTGGCGGGGAGCACAAACCAGGAACTAATAATAACAAAGAGTCAGCAATAAAAGATCACATCGAAACCACTGACCATGACATTGACACCAGCTATGTGGAAATTTTAGAAAAGAATGTCAACAATTGGCACAAAAGAATCTTTTTGGAACCATGGCACTCCACAATAGACAAAAATTCGGTGAACGAGCGGAAGCCATTCCCTTCTGTCTATAAGACATTATTGAAGTCCCAGGGGATAAAGTAACTTCTTAATTTAGTTTTAGCATAAATTACACTCGAACTGCATATTTTAGTTACTCTGATGAAGACCGCAGTTGCAGTCGAAAATTCAGTCTTTTAACGATATATAATTTTTATCTAGATCAGCTTCAAACGTTTTTATAAACACCTTTTATCATTTTTTTGAATGTCCATTTACTTTGTAAGAAACATTTCATAGACTGTTTGTTCTTCGACATCTGCTAAAATTTGCTTGCGTTGCTGACACAGCTTCCTCGATGCGATAATTTAACACATTTTGCTCTTGGGACTAAACTAATAGATATTTGAATAAAACATACAACTGAGAGAATTCGTTGTCCTTTGTCCTGTGTAAAGGCAAATTGGATTAAACTTGTTCGAATGTTTTCTTTGTTCGATCTTTGTGAAGCCAATAATCACGCTAGTAAATATAATTAAGTTAGATGGCACTTTCTAAAATAAAGTTTGCTTTCAAGATTTTTTGATTGGTGAAAACATTATGCGAATCATCTTTACGGATAAGAATGGCATTCTATATACACAGGAAAAGTAGGAAATTTTAGAAAACACTAGATATAATAAAGCAGGTTTCTGAATTTAAATATTATTTTGTGATGTTTATAATATAATTCCCAGACCCTATTAAAACGCTCTGTGCTGCAATTAGGATAAATAAATCGCCAAGCCTTCTGGAAGCGAAAATCACCGAATTCTGATGAGCGTTTGACTCTTTTATTCAAGGTAATGACATTTTCATTCAAGGAAATATGAGTTTCATTAAAACATTTTGACCTTTAGAACAAATATTTTGGATTCACGATCATGAATCGAATTACATTTCACACGAAATTTGCATATATGAAATCAAACGAGGGGGGTTCATGATGCGTCACGCAATATTTATTTTTATTAAATTGTTTCACAGTTTTGACATTATAAAAGCAGAATCTCCTGAATCAATTACATGTTTGTTTTTATTACCTCAGGTAAATTTAGGGCTTCCAAAAATTTATTGGAAATCTGGGCAGGAGGAGGGGTCTCTGGGCTTGGAAACACAGGCAGGAGGGGGGGGGGGGAGTCTAGCGGGCCAGGAAATTCAGGAGGAGGAGGACTGGTCAAACAATCTTGCCATCTGTTGGTGAAGCGGGGGGGGGGGGGGGGATTCTTTCTGGAGTAACCCAATGTTTGGGAAGTATTGGGTTTTGGGAAGTGTTGGGTTTTGGGAAGTGTGGGTTTGATCAGCAATCCATAAATTAAATATTCAAAGTGAGTATATACAGAAAAATTGGTAGCTTCAATCAACATGTCTTGTGTGATGGTGCAATGTGTGTCATGCAAAATTTGTTGAGGGGGAGAGGTGCGTGACCTGTTAAAATAAACCATAAAACTTTCTTACGCAAGCGCATGAGTATAGGCTGCCAGTAGCCTCTTGTTTACATTTACTTTGTTATTTCAGTCTATGCTGAGTTCTTATCTGAAAGACCCCAAAGAAGAAAGGCTGTGCCTTTTGAAATATTGGATATTTTACAAATATAGTCGTTTCTGTACCATTAATCAGCTTTGCTTTTTTTTCAAATTGTTTAATTATTTTACAGCTGATTAGATCCTTTACTGCAGGATCCGGTGCTGCTATTTTGTTACGGTCATCTTTGCAAATACAGTAATAACTGTGTGCATTTTGCTTTCAATTTTTATTAAGGGAGTGGAAGCTGGGAACTAATGCCGAATTCAAAGATAGGACGCTGCCGCCATATGGTTCTGTTTCTCGCATGTTTCGTCTATTTTCAAAGGTTTGTAGCGATTAATTTCTATGGTTTTTAGTGTAGATTATTTGAGTTTTAGGAACCATCTTTTGCTGATGTTTAAATAGTGGCAAATACATTTGTTTTGTTTCCGTTTAGAATTCAGTGTCTTGACACTGTGCTATGAAGCGGTCTGAATACAATACAATACTTTATTTTCACATTTCCATGACATTTTTTGTTACAAGAAAATATATATCTAGCTAAACTAAAATTACTAAAACAATATGACGAATAACTAAATATAAATACCGTTTGAGGAAATGCCTAGCGTCTAAGTAAACCATGCCGGCCACGCCAATGTAAATAAGCCATGATGGATGTGCGACCCCAACGCAGATACATGAAGCAGCCCTAATGGAAAGGGGCTGTTTTTGAAGCCTTTATGCGCACCAACTAACAAGTCGGATTTGAATGGAATCCAGCTGGAGATCCTGTGGCGTTCGATGCACCTTTGGGTCAAAGGGGGCATTCACCGTGAATTCTCCTGCCTTTAAGAAGCCAAAGAAGCCCAGGCAACAGGCAGCCCAAAGCATTGCCTGTGGGTACTCTGAAAGAACTAAAGCACTGTGTATGACTCTCATCAAGTCACCTGTGCATGGCTGGTGAGGATTCTGACGAGAGCCCTGAAGCCGCTTGATTCCCCATAAGACTTTCTGAAGTTGGGGGCAGTTAATGAGCGGAAACCTGAAACGCTGAAACCCTTATCCATATGGAGGGAATGGACACCAGAGAGGTAGACCTGGATAGACGAGTGATGGAGCTGATCAGCCAGATATGAACAGAACTGCATCGGGGTACACTCCGACACTGGAAGGATGGAACCATCCTGGTTCACGCAGCCATCTAGATGGCAAAACTCAATGAATTGTTTTTGAGCTGCAGAATACATACGCCTGGTTGAAGGGCAAGCAAGCCATTGATCCGGTCGAATTTATCCTTAGGCAACAGAGCCTGGAGAGCCATAGAGTCTAGTTCGATGCCAAGGACTGTCATGACTGTCGCTGGACTTTCCAGTTTGTCGGGGTGCAAGGGGACCCCCCAATCCAAGAACAATTTGACACAGGTAGCATGATTTTTAGCACACTATGAGGAACCTGGTGGGCCCAATGTATGAAAATCATCCGCTCCAGGACATCTGCCACAACTGTGAAAGTGTAAGGGGCTGAACGTAAGCCAAACGGGAGGGCAAGGTCAATGATGAAATTACCCCTTCACTGCATCCCCAGGAGACAGCGATCATCCGGGTGAACAGGCATGATACGATACGCACTCTCAATGTCCATTTTTGCCATCAGCGCCCCACAGCCATACAACATAATTCCCTTGATATCGTCCAGTGACATAATAATATTGAAGGGCCGAGAGCATAACCAGCCTATGTGACTTTTTTTTTCTTTTTTCTCACTCAGATTTGCCCATTTTGGCATGTGCACTACAAATTAGTTGCAAAACATTGTTCAGAATTTTTTGTTGTTTTTTTTTCCGTCGTTTTAGAGAAATTCTTTTTCCCCCCCAAAAAAAATCAAAGGCTCCTATTGTAACACAATATTGCGGTAAGCTTCTCTTTTCACACTGACACGGTTCAATTTTTTTGTTAAATTAAACGTAAGGAATTTTTGACGAATGCAAAAAACAGTAAATCACTTTCATAATGTCCAGTTCAAAAAATAGAAAAAGGATGCTGAGTGGAATCGAACCCGGAGCCGTCCGAGCGCAGATACCGGAGCCAAACCACTAGACCACCGAGGAACACATGCTCAGCACAGACTAAGTTTTATTATTTTAAGGTACATACGCCTCACAACGCGTATCTCGATTTGAAAATTCTTTTAGATCGATTTTAATGTTGCATTAAAGACTCGATCCAAATGCGAAACATCTTTCGGCTGGCCAGCAAGAACTCACTTTGAGCTACCAAAGCTGTATTTCAAGTGCCCAACCATGCACAGCAGACCCATCTGCCACTGTCGCAAAGCATGTCAGGAAATCCTATGACAAAACTGAAATGGAGTTCCCGCCCGAAAATTATTGCAAAATACTAGAAGTCTCAAAGCACTACGGATATCAGGCATTTCGACCATGGCACGGGATGGGAAATGGCCCACATCTCTCAACGCTGCACCTTTTCTGATCCGAAGTGATTCCAGACTTTCCTGCCAGCTTGTCTCGCCCACCAAGGTCCAATTTTCACCTCGAGCGCTAAATGGCGCTTCAGACACAAGGAAGGACAAGAAACACAACTTGTTTCTTTGAGAGGTGCTAGGGACTTAAGGATTTCCGGACTTAATGATGTCCTTCAATCACCAGACAAACCTCAAACACGTTGGCTTACACACACACTACTATACAGAGGCAATGTGTTGCCGTAGTAAGCTCGCGATAGATAAGCGAGCCAGGCATGCCTAAATAACGGTATTCTCGTTCAGGTTGTTGGCACTGGTCAGAAGTATTGCAGTTGCCTATTCTCACGGCCAAACTGCTTTGAAATGGCTTCGCAATTGCACTCTGAATGTACAGTCAAAGCACTGGAGGGCCAGAACTCTGCTTTCTTCAGGTGAAATTAGTCAAATTCATTAGGGTTAGTGCAAATTCGACAAGAGTTTGTGATATTATTCGTCGTATGATAAAATGAGGCAAATCTGAGCGAGAAAAAAAATTTAAAAAGTCACATAGGCTGGTTATGCTCTCCGCCCTTCAATTATACTGAACCAAGAAGACGTCCTTTTGAATTCCATCGTTGACACTAGCACCCTCTGGACTGGAAAGATCAAGGTTTGATGATTCTTAGGTATCACCCCGAAGCGACTGGTGTGGTGATAGGGAACAGGTGTGGTTGGGAAAGGGCGGGCTACTCTCCCCTTGTCCAACTCATTTTGCAGGTATTGGTCAATGGCAGCAGGTTGAAGCAGAGCTGAGGGCATGTTACATGGGGCTGATCTGAGTGACACCGAAGAGGAGTTAAACCCCACGCAGAAGCTATGGCAAAGACCCGAAATAACATAATCCACCCTGGCCTGATCGGGGTAGCCACGTAGTTCCAACTGTAACTTGTCCACACAAATGGGTGATACATCCGAGGGGGGGCACAGGGGTGAAAAATGATCCAGCAAGGACATGGAGGGGTCCAGAGGAGAAGCGCCGAGAGGCACAGGAGGATTGCCAGACGAGACTATTGGCTGGTGCAACTCCTCGGCTGTGGGTGAATGCGGCTGGGATGAAATGGTAAGACTGCAGAGAGGTGCATTTAAGGATGAGTGGAGAGCGAAGCCACCACGGTCCACTGGAGGCTAGACAACTGGAACGAAACGATTTGCCACATGGGAAATGACAATAATGCTGAACTGGAACAAGAAAAATGCAAACTGGAACAATTGAAGCTATAAGTTTAGCGCCGTCGCTGCTTGCCCCCAGCAGGCATTGGGGAATGGGAACATCGAGTGCCCTTGGAGGAATGAAAGGGACAGGAGGACCGGCGATGGTCGCCGCTGCACACCTCACAGGCATGGTGAAAGTGACAACGAACAAAGGGCCATCGGCACTGGCCTGTGTTCCATGAATGGCAAAACTGTGAGGAACGAGGATTGTGGTCCAGACCAGATTGAAAAGCAGACATCTTATCCAGTGATATGCTTGAAGATGCTGGAGCTGCAACTAATGTGTGGAAATTATAGAGGTCTGGGTTCATTTGTGACAGACTTTCGATCTTGTGGTGGCGGCCTCTTTGCAAAATTTTGACCGATCTTCTGCGGGCGCTAGTTGAAATGCTGGTTGAAGTCGTTGGACTGTCTGCAGATCCACTCTTGGATGAAAATATTGGTGGCTGAATGACTGTTGTTGGCGAACCATACGGGAAACGTTTGGGAGAAGAGTGATCAATAGCACAGGCACACTGTGGATGAATATCAAGTGGAGGAATCTCAGGCACTCAGAAGGAAACACTCAGCAAAAAAAGAAAAGAATCAGAGAAAAGCCCAAATGCTCCGAGATTCAGCCACACTAAAACACGCTACAACTCGGACTGCACCAAGCCCGCGCTGTCATGATAACTGCTGACCGCCGGTTACTGGCACTGCTGGCCGCTTGTTGAAGGTGCTACTGGAAGAATACCTGTTGATGGCGTCGCTGACCGCCGAACAACTGCCAGCTTCTCTTTGTTGTTAACTAAGTTAAATTGCATTTAACTGCATTTAAAATTACATGTATTATCAAATATTATAATAATTATATTGATTGCTATCCAGTGATCAATTTTCATCAGTGGGCATGCAGCTAGCTATGTCACTACATGCAGGTTGTGGTTCAAATGTTTCTTTGGTTTGAAAATTTTGAAACCAGCTTCAGTCTCAGATTTGTTTCCATAATGAAAAATACAGAATGCAAAAATCCAACTGCTTTCCAATTTTTTAATTTCCAACCAATTAAACTAAAGGCTCACCACAGGCTTTTCCCCCATAAGGGTTATTGATGAACCCTAGGGATGTCTTTATTAAAAGCTGGGATAAAGGAAATGGTTACTATCTGTTCTCATGGCACCTACATACAGTGATCATTTTAATAATTTTGTTTAGTGTATACCATCAAGTTTTATTTTTCATCTTTAAATAAAACAGACTGATTATGTGACATTATTCTTTTCCAGCTGTGCAGTCTTTAATCGCCGTAACTGGCACCATCATTGCCCAAGAATTAAAACCTACTTCTTCAAAGATGTTCAACACAGCAGGTTCTGTGATGGGTACATGACACCATTTCTAATCCATGTTCCATAGCAACCCACACCCAAGCTACAACCTGCTCATCACCCAATGGTACTGTCGGTGCTGAAGACCTCATTATCAGGTACATATCCCATATCCCAAGTTCCAAAACACTTAGCATGTCACAGCATGTTGTGGTTGAGAAATAATGCAGCATACAATTAATATAAATTATTTTTAATGTTGCTGAACGCAGTCTGCGTGGGTGTCTCCAATTTCTGCTGCTAACACGAATCAGCGTGTGTATAGCTTTGAGGAAAACCAACATGGCACCTACATACAGTGATCATTTTAATAATTTTGTTTAGTGTACACCATCAAGTTTTATTTTTCATCTTTAAATAAAACAGACTGATTATGTGACATTATTATTTTCCAGCTGTGCAGTCTTTAATCATCATAACTGGCACCATCATTGCCCAAGAATTAAAACCTACTTCTTCAAAGATGTTCAACACAGCAGGTTTTGTGATGGGTACATGACACCATTTCTAATCCATGTTCCATAGCAACCCACACCCAAGCTACAACCTGGTCATCACCCACTGGTACTGTCGGTGCTGAGGACCTCATTATCAGGTATATATCCCATATCCCAAGTTCCAAAACACTTAGCATGTCACAGCATGTTGTGGTTGAGAAATAATACTGCATACAATTAAGAAGTGTTTCAAAATAGACTGCGAGCAGTCAGTGTTTTGTGCTCCAGATCGTTGGCACGAGTGATTGTTACAATTATGCAAATTTGGTCTAAAAATGAGGAGGGATTGGGGTCGGGAGGAGCCAAAAGACCTACTCTTTATTTTCCCGCTCACCGGCACCCACATTTCTAGCCTCTTGTCGCTCGCTTTGGCGCAGTGTAGTTTCAAATAGGATTTCATTGACAAAGTTGTTGTAGTTTAAAATGATCTCAGGTTAAAATGATTTCAAACAAGTTTGAAATCATTTTGACCTTAGATTCATTTTGAGCTACAACATGGTCACTGAAAGGAAATGATCATGTTTGGAGTAGTTACTGAATGAGAGTAAACTGTACATGTGTAATTACACCAAGAGCTGTAAATAGAATGTGCATGCTGTCAAGTCATGTTAAGTCATTATACAACTGTACTATCTGAATCCAGCCTGTGTATCAGCATCAGTCTTGAATTTATCATTTACATTCTTAGTTGCCCTTCATATAAAGTCAGTTAATCATACATTCAAGTGGGAATAAGAGGAATGGATCAAAGAAAAGCTGTACTCACAGGATCAGGAGGAAACACTGTAAAGGTAAGAACTTTAATATTGTGCAGAACATTCCAAGTCTCAACTTACAGAGAAGGCACTTAAATTAAATATAACACACATTAAAAGATCTGCGCAACATTCCGTAACAACATTTGATCAAGTCAGGTTTCTTCGTCACTAAAAAATTCAATGCAACAAAATTGTGACTTACACAAATACATACATGTATGATGTGCATTTATGGCCTCAAATTCAGATCTTCACGTTTTTCTAATCCACACAGACTTATCACCTAAAAAGGCAGATATTTCACATTTGTAGTCAAAACGTGATACCACCATAATAGAGTAATCATTCACAGGGTGTTCATTAGGCATCGGAGATCGGAGAATTCTCCGCCTACTACACAGAATTCTCCGACTAAATTTCGATGGCAATATGTGGCTATCTTTGCTCTTTCATTAATATTCTCCTGTTACTTTACACTATTCTCCTGCTTCTACAATTCTTAATGAAAACCCTGTCATTCACACAACAGATCAACCTTAACACACAACAGGTCAGCCAGATAGGGTAACTATTCACACATAATGCGGTTAAATGGCCCAACATAACAAGTTTTTAAGTTCATTTCTTTCAAAACTTCACGAAAAAAATAGATATGGTAAAGGTGTTATTTTGGTGTGATGTTTCTGTAGTGTAGCGGTAATTAACGCTTCTGGACTTAAACACACGACGGCCTTAGCTCTGCTGTCGTTTAATTTACGTTGTGTGACTTTCCTAGGGGTTCCGCCTCCGTTGACCACCGATTTTTTTTTAATAAAACCAAGAACAAAACAAAGGTCAACAAGCAGAATATTTACAATCTTTATCGGCTTCCGAGATCTGACACCAAAAAAGAGACTTCCAGTAGAAAATTAAGTAGAAGCTGCTGCTAGAAATCTGGAAATTCGAAATTTTTTGTCGGTTCAACTTTCATCGGCGGTTTTGCTTTTTATAAATAATTTTATAGTTAGAAGAAATTTATTTGCTGAATATTCTGAATCCTTAATTTGTTTGTCAGTCTGAAGCCAAAATTATTTTTATATCATCAAAATAGCGAAAAAAACTAACGTTCATTTAACAAATTCTACGAGCTGCCTACGTTAGCGTGAAGGTGGATATTTCAGCAAAGTAAATCTTGTCAGTATTGAAAAGAGCGCGCTCAGTTGAGTGAATATATTCCTAAGATTTCAACAAATGCTCTTCCAGGATTTTTTTATTTCAAGGTTAAAATTTGGTAAAAAAATTGTCTCCAAATTAAATGTGGTCAACGGAAAATTGTGTAATTTTTTTTTGGCTGGAAATTTCAAACTTTTGCTATTTTTAATGACCAAAGAGATTTTACAAAGAATCTCTTTGATCGTCTAAAATAATAAAAGTTTGAAATTTCCAGTCAAAAATGTTACTATGTTACCAAAAAAAATAAAAAAGGAAAATTGGGTGGTCGGCGGGGGCTGAACCCCCTTGGCGGTTAAGTCACACAAACTTAAATTAAACGACGGCAGAGATAAGGCCGTCATGTGTTTAAGCCAAGAAGTGCAAGCTTATCCACTGCGCCACGGAGCCGTAGCACGAGGTAGGGAGGTTAAAATTACCTAGAAATAGGTTGAGGTCTATTGTTTGCAGTGAGTGTATATTAGTGTTAATGTGATGTTTTATTCATAGTCCGTGTGGAATTTTGGCTGCCTTGTTAGGTAATGCAAACGAATGAGACGGTAAACAATTGTTTTTCTATGACCACTAATTGTGACCTTGCTTTTTGTTTTACAGCCGTCCTTCTCAAGTTGGATTCAAGTACATATAGGACTGGAAAAAAGAAATAAAAAAAACTTTTTTTTGACTGAAGCTGTCGTTCTTTGAAACAAGAAGTTCTGGTTTAAAAGGGCTCCATTCGATTTTTCTTCCGACATGTTTTATTAAGCTCAAACGTAGAACTTCACATGTGCCGAATCTAATGCAAATGAGCGAAATCTATTGCTCCTGCTCATTTGCATTAGATTCGGCACATGTGAAGTTCGAAGCTGAGCTTAATAAAACATGTCGGAAGAAAAATCGAGTGGAACCCTTTTGAACGGAACTTCTTGTTTACCCTTTGATGAAAATGCCGATTACATTTTTTTGGAAACTTCAAAAATTTGAAATAGGGCATTTCTAGAAGACGTTTGAAAGAATGTCATGCAATATACTTAATACAAATAGACTGAACTTTAGTATGCAGATCGGAGCGTCCTTGGCAACGCTGCATAGAGGAGTTCACGCTCTAAGTTGCATCATCGGTATTCACGGCAAGATTTGTATTGGAATTCAAAGCCAGCTAGCTAATTCTTCCTGAATTCATATGTTTGACACTTTCTCTTTGAGAAGTGTAACTTACGAATTCAAAGAAACAATACACTAAATCTGGAGTGCAAAGAAGGCAGTGATCAGTTTTTAGAAAAGCTTGATTTCTCCATACATTTTCTGAATTTTGATACTGTTGAATTACAGAAAATGTATGGGAAAATTGAGGTTTCTAAAAACTTATCTTGGACTATTATGCACTCCAGATTCAGCTTATTGTGTCTTTGAATTCATAAGTTACGCTTGTCAAAGAGAAAGTGTCAATTATATGAATTCAGGAAGAATTAGATGGCTTTGAACTCCAATACAAATCTTTGAATTTTCCGTCATCTTGCTCTGATTACCCATGATGCAACTTAGAGCGTGAACTCCTCTATTGCTATGGGTAATTTTACAATGAACTATTCTGTCTGAGTTTCGTTGAAATATTTAGGAGGGTTTTAAAGTAAAGAGTAAAGTAAATATTTCAAGTCACGCAAATTTACTGAAATGGTTGAAACATTGTTGCACACATTTCAAGAAGGAGTGTAAGACATCCTAATTTCTTGTATTCTTTCCAAGAATACAAGAAATTAGGGTGCTTTACACTACAATTTTTAATTCTGTGCAGTGAAGTTTCAACCATTTCTGTAAGTTGCTAATTATGACAGGTGATTTGCATGTCTTGAAATATTCACAAATTTACCCAAAGAAAACTCAGACTCCCTTTAAAACCCTCCTAAATATATCAACAAAACTAGGTCAGAATAGTTCCTACATTGTACCTGTAGGTAAGACAGATTTAGATAAAAACCTCAACATGCCCAGAAAATTGCCCGACTTTCAGATGTCCAAACTTTAGTCCATTTGTAGGAAGTATATAACATCACAATCATTCATGAAATGCTTAAGATGGAAAATTGGGGGAGAAAAACTATATGGAGCACCTTAACAGAGTTCTTGCCTTTCTTTAAGACATACAAACTGTTAAAATACAATTTCTTTCCTTAAAAAAAGACTTACAAAAATTTTTCTTTAAATTACAATACCAGATATTACTTTCATACAGACTACATTCCAAATAAATAGATAAAAATGTCAAATAACCAAGGCAGAAAACTACTTTTATTGATTTCTTTTTCCTTTCAATTACATACAGTGACATCATTTCTTAGTAGAATGTCCATTAACAAATTAAACAATTCTACTTCAACTATTTCCATGTTCTTGACTGTCAAACTTCCCCATGCATCCATTCTGTAAACAAACAAACCGAGATTACAGTAACTTACGACAACCTGTTCCCTAATATCTTGACAAAACAAACCCACATTTAATTAAATAAGTATGAAACTTCCACATAGCTTGAATTTATGAGAGTGTAACCATTTTGTAAATCACATTTAAAATTGCATAGATAAACGAAACATTGAAATCACTTCAATCTAGAAAAATCAAAACATTACGATAAACTACGACATACAAATTGCAAACTTTTGTCAAGCCGATTTTAAGTAAATCGCAAAAACATTCCGAACTTGTGATTTTACATCTGTATGAGCACATCCATAAGTCTCGCAAATTTACGCCAAAATATATTTAGTGTATGATGAGATCAAAGTTTGAAAGCGTTTCTCCTTTGGGTTTTGAAGATTCGATTTTCTATAGGAAACCATAGTTTTTTTGACCGAGTCCTTGATATTGCGGTTTTAGCGCTTTTCTACACATTTCAACAACACTGCAACATACTCAAAGTTCACCT
>JAJGOT010000978.1:0-125117 GCA_022457155.1 Cladopsammia gracilis
AATCTCACTTTTGAGCTCATCAGACCTCGAAATCGTCGTACTGGCCTCAAATCATCGCCAAGAGAAAACACTCGCATTTCCATGAAAAGTGCACAAATCCAACCTTTTGTTCCGTGCGGAGCAAGTTTTGGCTAAATCTCACTTTTGAGCACACCAGATCTCAAAATCGTCGTATTGGCCTCAAATCATTGCCAAAAAGTGAAAACAGTGCCATTTCTATGAAAAATGCACAAAACGCACGTTTGAAGCCGTGCTGAGCCTACATTGGCAAAATCTCACTTTTGAGCTCATCAGATCTCGAAATCGTCGCAATGGCCTCAAATCGTCACCAAGCGAAAACAGTGGCATTTCCATGAAAAGTGCATAAATCCCACGTTTGTTGCCGTGCGGAGCAAGTTTTGGCTAAATGTCACTTTTGAGCACACCAGCTCTGAAAATCGTCGTTCTGGTCTCAAATGACCACCAAATCTGGAAAACAGTGGCATTTCTATGAAAAGTGCACAAAACGCACGTTTGGGGCCGTGCGGAGCAAGTTTTGGCAAAATCTCACTTTTGAACACACCGGATCTCAAAATCGTCGTACTGGCCTCAAATCATCGCCAAAAAAGAAAAAACAGCTTTTATTATTATTATTATTTTTCTTTTTTTACTTTAATTACAAAGAACTACTTAAAAAGAAAAAAATTACAATATTTTAAACAACCGCCATAACAGACATACTTACAATTGTCAAGATTTCACAGATTATATACATTACAGCCAAAAACAGCAGCGCAATTGCTGAATGAGGCTTGTATTAATGCTTAATTATGTTGATAACCGAGAAATTGACGGTTGTTTACGGTACACCCTAAGATAAAACAAGAAGACACACGAACATACACACAAAAGCATATACACGAACTTAATTAAAGGGGGTAAATGTCTTTTGGCCATTTCTCATAAAAGGTTTCTAGTTTATTATTCTTAATGGAAATATATTTTTTAACTTGGTATTTAATTCTTACTTTAAATTTGAAACCTTCGATGTTTGGAAGTACCTGTTTCTTTCTGCAATCCCATAAATACAATTTACCAATTAATATCAGATAATTTAACACTGGACATTTTGACATCGTTATTCCAATTATAACCTCTCGCAAACGCAACCCGCGAAATTCCTTTGTTATTGTTAAATAATACTGTTCAACATTTTTCCACAACATATGTGAATGTCGACAGTAAAAGAGAAAGTGACATAATGTTTCCTGTTCAGTCTTGTTCAGTCGAAAATTGATCGAATAGTCTCACCAATACAGCGATCTTCAACATAACCTGTTTGATTATGATGTATGATATTCGGTAAAACTTTCTTTAATCTTAAAGCAATCACTTTTGAAATTATTTTTGCATCCACATTAATAAGAGAGATTGGCCTCCAATTTTCAATGAGAGTTCGATCTTTATGTTGCTTTTCTATAAGAGTTATAATTGCTTTTCCGTGGTTGAAACACTCCCTCACACTTTCCATAACTGGATCACAAATTAATTCCCAGTAACTTTTGTAAACTTCTATTGGTATTCCATCATTACCAGGAGATTTGTTACTCTCAAAACTGTTAAGAATGGCTGTAATTTCTTCAACAAATATTTCTTCTTCACAAGATTGTTTTTGTTCTTCTGATAATCTTGGCATATTCAAATTATTTAAAAATTCGTTTGCATTTTATTTATCCTCATCTGTTACGTTTGATTGGTACAAGCTATGGTAAAAACGTTTGTTGGTCGTTCAGTATCCCAAAAGGATCACGTGTAATGGCACCACTTATTAATAGTTTTCTTGTATGTTTTTTGACGTGATTACGCTTCTCTAAATTTATAAAATATTTTGTACTTCTCTCGCCATGCTCGTGCCATCGTGCCCTTGCGCGAATAATTACACCCCTTGTTTTTTCCTCCTAATAAGTTTCTAGAGTTTCTTTTACTTCATTTAGAGTATTTAGGTTAGAGTCGGAAGGATCCTGTTCGAACTTTTTAGTAGTTGCTTCCTCGTATACTTGTTGTAAGTTTTTTTCCATTGCAGATAGTTCTTTGGCTTTCTTTTTCGAGAACAAAATAACATGGTTCCGAATATTATACTTAATCCAATCCCCGATACACCTTTTGTCTGATAAATTTTCGCTTCCTGTTGTATTTACAAAATCCTGTAAGTTGTTTGATATCAAGCCAGTAATCTAAACGACAGAAAATCGGTGTAACTTCTAACCAAGTGTAACATCTAGATTGTGGATTTTTAACTCTCCAAACGTCGACAAGGTCCAATTCACTTTGTAAACATTCGATATTGTCTATAACCATTTTTCTAGGTGCCACAACGCCACCTTTCTTATCTCAAAATCGTCGTACTGACCTCAAATCATCGCTAGAAACCAATGCACAAAACGCACGTTTGGGGCCGTGCGGAGCAAGTTTTGGCAAAACCTCACTTTTGAGCACACCAGATCTCAAAATCGTCGTACTGACCTCAAATCTTCGCCAAAAAGCGAAAACAGTGCATTTCTATGAAAAGTGGACAAAACGCACGTTTTGGCAAACTCTCACTTTTGAGCACACCAGATCTCAAAATCGTCGTACTGACCTTAAATCATCGCCAAAAACCGAAAACAGTGAATTCCTATGAAAAATGCACAAAACGTACGTTTCGGGCCGTGTGGAGCAAGTTTTGGCAAAACCTCACTTTTGAGCACACCAGATCTCAAAATCGTCGTACTGACCTCAAATCTTCGCCAAAAAGCGAAAACAGTGCATTTCTATGAAAAGTGGACAAAACGCACCTTTTGGCAAAATCTCACTTTTGAGCACACCAGATCTCAAAATCGTCGTACTGACCTTAAATCATCGCCAAAAACCGAAAACAGTGAATTCCTATGAAAAATGCACAAAACGTACGTTTCGGGCCGTGTGGAGCAAGTTTTGGCAAAACCTCACTTTTGAGCACACCAGATCTCAAAATCGTCGTACTGACCTCAAATCTTCGCCAAAAAGCGAAAACAGTGCATTTCTATGAAAAGTGGACAAAACGCACCTTTTGGCAAAATCTCACTTTTGAGCACACCAGATCTCAAAATCGTCGTACTGACCTTAAATCATCGCCAAAAACCGAAAACAGTGAATTCCTATGAAAAATGCACAAAACGTACGTTTCGGGCCGTGTGGAGCAAGTTTTTGCAAAATCTCACTTTTGAACACACTTGATCTCAAAATCTTCATACTCGCCTCAAACCATCGCCAAAAAGCAAAAACAGTGCATTTCTATGAAAAATGCACAAAACGCACGTTTGGGGACGTGCGGAGCAAGTTTTGGCAAAACCTCACTTTTGAGCACACCAGATCTCAAAATCGTCGTACTGACCTCAAATCTTCGCCAAAAAGCGAAAACAGTGCATTTCTATGAAAAATGCACAAAACGTACGTTTGGGGCCGTGCGGAGCATGTTTTGGCAAAATCCCACTTTTGAACACACCAGATGTCAAAATCGTGGTACTGGCCTCAAACAATCGCCAAAAAGCAAAAACAGTGATTTTCTATGAAAAATGCACAAAACTCACGTTTGGGGCCGTGCGGAGCAAGTTTTGGCAAAACCTCACTTTTGAGCACACCGGATGTCAAAATCGTGGTACTAGCCTCAAATCATCGCCAAAAAGCGAAACGGTGCATTTATATGAAAAATGCACAAAACGTACGTTTCGGGCCGTGCGGAGCAAGTTTTGGAGAACATACCAAGACATGAAATGAAGATAGTGATGGGAGACTTGAATGCTAAAGTTGGAAATGATAACACCAACTACGAGAGAGCCATGGGTAAGAAAGGGTGTGGAAGTATGAACAACAATGGAGAGAGACTGCTTGAATGCTGCTGGACATACGATCTTGTCATTGGCGGGACTCTCTTTGCACACCCAGACATCCATAAACTTACCTGGTGTTCACCTAACGGCAGAGACAAGAATCAGATCGACCACCTGATGATTAATGGGGTGTGGAGAAGATCGCTGCAAGACGTTACAGTGAAAAGAGGAGGAGAAGTTGGCAGTGATCACCACCTTGTCACTGCAACTCTGAAAGTGAAACTGAGAAAGAATGGACCTGAGAAACCAAGACAACAGCAGTTTGACGTGGAGAAGCTGCGCGCCCCTAAAATAAAGAATGCCTTCATCCTTAAGCTGAAGAACAAGTTCCAAGTTTTGGCAGATGCTGAAAAGTACACCCAGACAGAGTCGGTTGGAATCGACACCGCGTGGAAGCAAATAAGATCAGCCTATACACAGACCAGTGAAGCTTGCTTAGGAAGAGGACGAAAGAGGAGGAAAGAGTGGATAACAATGGATACCTGGAAAGCCATTGAGGACAGGAGAGCCCTTTAGAAGAGAGTGTTGGAGACCAAGTCAGAGAGGCTGAAAGAGAGGTACAAGCAACAGTACAGGGAAGCTGATCAAACAGTGAAAAGAATGACTAGGGCCAACAAGCGGGCCTACATGGAAGGCCTTGCAAGGGAAGCAGAAGAGGCCGCTGCCAGAGGAGAACAAGGACGAGTGTACAAAATCACTAAGCTCGTCAGCGGCAAGTACCGGGGATCTACAGACGCACCCATCGCCGATAAACAGGGACGGCTACTAACAACAGATGCGGAACAAGAGGCGAGATGGGCAGAACATTTCAGCGAAGTTCTAAACAGACCACCACCAACAGTTACAGCGGATGTACAGGACCCGGCCAAAGACCTGGATGTAAATACAGCGCCACCTGAGAAAGAAGAAATTGTGGCAGCCATCAGATCCCTCAAAAACGGAAAGGCCCCAGGTCAAGACAACCTCAAAGCAGAACTCTTCAAGGCAGACCCAGAGCTTGTAGCGCAAGTTCTTCAGCCACTCTTTACAGCCATCTGGGACGAGAAGCAACTACCAGAAGATTGGACGGAAGGCGTCATAGTAAAGATCCCGAAAAAGGGAGCCCTGAGCAACTGTAACAACTGGAGAGGAATCACCCTCCTGTCTGTTCCAAGCAAGATCCTCGCAAAAATCATCATCAAGCGAATTTCAGACGCGGTGGACCAGCAACTCCGATAGGAGCAGGCTGGTTTTCGACCAAGAAGAGGGTGCACAGATCAAATATTCACTCTGCGAAACATCATCGAACAGTGCACAGAATGGCAGAGACAGCTGTACATCAACTTTGTAGACTTTGAAAAAGCCTTTGATAGCATCCATGGAGAGAGTCTATGGCGAATTCTCAGGGTATATGGAATACCGCAGGCGATTGTTCTTGTCATCAAAAGCTTCTAAAGCAACTTCTCATGCAGGGTAAGAAGCAGCGAGATCAGCTTCAGCGTGAAGACCGGTGTTATACAAGGCTGTTGTATGTCTGCGATGCTTTTCAACTTGACAATCGACTGGGTGATGAGACAGACAACAGCAGACCAAGCGCGAGGCATCAGATGGACCCTCTTGACACAACTCGAAGACCTGGACTTTGCTGACGATTTAGCACTCATGTCGCACATCCACAAACACATGCAGGAGAAGACGTCCCGTCTAAGCACCTCAAATCATCGCCAAAAACCGAAAACAGTGCATTTCTATGAAAAATGCACAAAACGCACGTTTCGGCCCGTGCGGAGCAAGTTTTTGCAAAATCTCACTTTTGAACACACTGGATCTCTAAATCTTCATACTCGACTCAAACCATCGCCAAAAAGAAAAAGCAGCGCTTTTCTATGGAAAATGCACAAAACGTACGTTTGGGGCCGTGCGGAGCAAGTTTTGGCTAAATCTCACTTTTCAGCACACCAGATCTCAAAGTCGTCGTACTGACCTCAAATCATCGCCAAAAACCGAAAACAGTGCATTTCTATGAAAAATGCACAAAACGTACGTTTCGGGCCGTGCGGAACAAGTTTTGGCAAAATCTCACTTTTGATCTCAGCAGATCTCAAAATCGTCGTACTGACCTCAAATCTTCGGCAAAAACCGAAAACAGTGCCTTTCTTTGAAAAATCCACAAAACGTACGTTTCGGGCCGTGCGGAGCAAGTTTTGGCAAAATCTCACTTTTCAGCACACCAGATCTCAAAATCGTCGTACTGACCTCAAATCATTGCCAAAAACCGAAAACAGTGCATTTCTTTGAAAAATGCACAAAACGTACGTTTCGGGCCGTGCGGAGCAAGTTTTGGCAAAATCTCACTTTTGAACACACTGGATCTCAAAATGTTCGTACTCGCCTCAAACCATCACCAAAAACCAAAAACAGTGCATTTCTATGAAAAATGCACAAAACGTACGTTTCGGGCCGTGCGGAGCAAGTTTTGGCAAAATCTCACTTTTGATCTCACCAGATCTCAAAATCGTCGTACTGACCTCAAAATCATCGCCAAAAACCAAAAACAGTGCATTTCTATGAAAAATGCACAAAACGTACGTTTCGGGCCGTGCGGAGCAAGTTTTGGCAAAATCTCACTTTTGAACACACCGGATCTCAAAATCGTCGTACTGACCTCAAATCATCGCAAAAAAGCCAAAACAGTGCATTTCTATGAAAAATGCACAAAACGTACGTTTCGGGCCGTGCGGAGCAAGTTTTGGCAAAATCTCACTTTTTAGCACACCAGATCTCAAAATCGTCGTACTGACCTCAAATCATGGCCAAAAACCGTAAACAGTGCATTTCTATGAAAAATGCACAAAACGTACGTTTCGGGCCGTGCGGAGCAAGTTTTGGCAAAATCTCACTTCTTAGCTCACCAGATCTCAAAATCATCCTGCTGGACTCAAATCATCGCCAAAAAGCGAAAACTGCATTTCTATGTAACGTGCACAAAACGCACGTTTGGGGCCGTGAGGAGCAAGTTTTAGCGAAATCTCACTTATAGCACACCAGATCTCAAAATCGTCGTACTGGCCTCAAATCATCGAGGTCAAACGGGGAATGTCTTCCTCTTCTATGCCGCCCTTCCTGACGAGCATTTGTATATCACGTTGAAGGTTGTAGCCGTAAAAGAAGCAGCCTGTTATCCTACACATCCTCTCCTTATGATGGCTTCTTTTCTTCTGCTCGCTGTCGCTCTTTAGTGGACTTGCTGCTTTCTTTTTCGTTTTCTTTACGGGTGCTTCGTCATTGCTCTTCAGGGGACTTGCTGTTTTCTTTTTCGTTTTCTTTATGGGCGCTTGGAAATCGCTCTCGCTGTCTGTTGTAAGGGCACTTGCTGTTTTCTCCTTTGCCTTCTTTACAGGTTCGTAGTCGCTCTCACTGTCTGTTGGCGTGGCTTTTCTTTTACTGGACTTCTTCTCTTCCTCGTCTCTCTCAATGTCCTTATCTGCATCGCCAACTGTTTGATCTTAGCACAGTCCAGCGTTAACTTGTACATTCCATATAATGTCTCAGTGTCAAGGGCTCGTGAGGCTTGGTCATCAATCTCTCATTGCTGAGAGATCATCGACATGCACCCCAAGGCCCGTTTGGCGCACCTTTGTAGCACTATCGAGGCTAGGTCATCAATCTCTCGTTTGCTGAGAGATCCAGGACATGCACCCCAAGGCCCGTTTGGCGCCCCTTTGTAGCATTTCAAGGCCCAAAGCATCCTCTGCTTGGTAAAGAACTGCACAGTGGCGATAATCGGAGCGAAACGTGTTCCAGTTAATGTCTTTGTCCTTGTTGTACGGTACTCTTTGTCTTTTCACCTTCAAGACATCCTTCGCTGCTTGGTCACCATTATAAGAATGATAATATATTTTATTATATTATAATATATTATATTATATTAGCTTGTGTTGAGGTGTTTTCGCATGTGTTCGAGGATTTGAACTAGAAGCATAAGATTGAGCCGATATTAAAACCGAGTATATTCGCAGATAGTATAAAAGTCATGCTATATATCCTGCAAATTTGAATTTGTTTGATGTAATCCCCTCAGAGATATTTACGATCAAATTGTAGCCTCGTTTCCATGTTTGAAAAACTTGTAAACAAGGCTAGAAACAAACCGTTGAGCCGATAATAACGCCGAGTGTATTGGCAAATAGTATTAAAGACGTTGTATATATCCTGCGAATTTGAAGAAGTGTGATAAAATCCCGTCAGAGATATTAACGTTCAAAGTATAGCCTCGTTTGCATGTTTGACGCCCTTTTGGATCCGCCATGTTGGACAACATTCTACTGTTAATAACTCGCATGCTTTAGAAGCTGTTTCCTTGACTTTAGCAACACGGTTAGATCACTTTGGGATCTAACTCGATTGATATAAACACTACCATAAACACAAGATCTGACGATGTTATTAACGGTAGAAATTTGCAGCTAATTAATTATTCAGTTATTAATTACTCCTAAGCACAATGATGAATTCACGCAAAACTTACACCAAAGTGTTCCTTTCCTGGTATATCAACTACATCTATCATAAAAGTATAGATAAACCCTCGTCCTTTGTCTCTAAAAGCCATAAAGTGATTTCTTGAGGCAAGGATTAAATATCTAAAGATAAACTGCTGACTATGCAAAAGCAAACACTTTTGGTTGGGAAAACAGTTTCCTAGAGTAGCACTAGGACCTTATGTCATAGTTCTGATAGTTGGTTTGGTCGTGCATAGTCTTAAAAAGGTCTAAATAGAGTACAAATGCGGAGCACAAAAGAGCGTGTACTCACCGCTCCATGGCTTGTCCCTGCTGTGATGACCAGCTTCATGTACGGACACTGATATGTCTTAAAACATACCCCATCATAACTCCTAAAGTATTACCGCTTTAGACTTCAAATTTAGCAGATAGTACAAAATCATAAGGTTAGTAGATTGACAGTGTCGATGTCTCATTGTGATGTCATTATGACATCAATGAAAATGGCTAGGAAAAAAACATATTTTTTGAAACCTAAATGCTGAATGGAGAAAGATATGGACTTGTGCTTTGATGTGTACATTTACAGATTATTAGGATGTTCTGTACCAAGTTTCAGATGATTTGGATAAATTGTCCATTTTTTATAATTGTTTTCTTTGAGAAAAATTCTAAAATGGCGGTCCTGATTCTTGGATGGCATCATATTTTGAAACCTAAATTCTAAATGGAGACAGATATTGTGCGATTTCTATGAAAAGTGCACAAAACGCACGTTTGGGGCCGTGCGGAGCACGTTTTGGCAAAATCTCACTTTTGAGCACACACCAAATGTCAAAATCGTCGTACTGGCCTCAAATCATCGCCAAATCAGGAAAGCAGTGCGATTTCTATGAAAAGTGTACGAAACGCAGGTTTGGGGCCGTGCGGAGCAAGTGTTAGCAAAATCTCACTTTTGAGCACACCAGATCTCGAGGCGTCCTGGCCTCAAATCGTCGCCAAATCGGCAAAACAGTGCGATTTCTAAGTCTGGCAAGTCTGTCCTTTATGTAACCTTGAAAATCAATCTCTAAGACACATGTTAATTACTTGCAGTGTATCCTCGTTGTTTTGGACTTTTCTTCTAACTGGTGGCGAGAAAAATTTAATGAAAAACTGACTTTATCTGAAAATACTATTTTATACGGTTGGCACAAAGAGTCAAACAATTGGAAAGTTCTTAACTACTGTTTGATTGTCGCCAAATATCATGTTTTTGCAACAAGCGTAGGCGGCGGCATCCTAGACTTCGACAGTTTTCTTTTGCGCCTTGATATTTTACGCACCATAGCTTTTAAATCTAACCGATCAGAGCAATTAAAAAAACATGGGCTAAATGAATGCTAGTGCAACTCCCTTAAGTTATTGTCGTCAGTGACTTTTTACGTTTTTGAGTGATTTTCTGCATATAACCGATCCATAGGATTTCGTGACTCCATATTTGGGGTTACCATGGTAAGTGTTGCTGTTCTAAACAACTGAAGGCTCGAGTTTTCTAGAAACGTCATTATGACGTGTTTTTGCTTCGTTGAGCTATAATAGCGGCTCAAATATGGTTTGTATGCGATTTTTTATAAGTTCACAGCCATTTTTTATCTTTAGTAGCTGCCTGATGAGCATCATTAAGCGTGAAAGTAGCTAAGAGTCCACTTTCTCAAAGAAGCGAGTAAGGTGATGTACTTCGTTTGCGAATTTGGCTTGTTGTTCGTAGATCCGTAAATTTGCTCCTAGGAGCCAACAAATGTCTCAACTTATGACAAACAAACAATTTATTTTTTCCATCTTACAAGTATTAGCTAAGCAAATGCAACGAAGTAAAGCAGCTCAAATAGACAGCGCCGTTATAACAAACGCATTTTGATTTCAGATAAATGTCACGATCGACACTGCCTCTCCAGCAAACTAATTCAACTTTTATATCAAGCTAAATCTTAATCCACTTCAATCCTTGCAATCCTGCGCTTTGTCTCCAAAGTACTACTTTTATTTTGTATTATAGGATATGTTTATCCAACCAAGTTGTAGATTTTGTGCCCTTTGGCGATATAACATGGAAGTAAGTCAATAGTATGCATTTACGAAGAGTATTCAAGAAGTACGACGGCTAAAACGGAAAATGCCCGCAATATTGACGAAGAGGCTCCGTAATGTTTCTCCTCGGAGCCAACAAATGTCTCATAAGTTATGACAAACGAACATTTAATTTTTGCATGTTACAAAGATTAACTAAGAAAATGCAACGAAGTAAAGCAGCTAAGAATAGACGGTGCCGTTATAACGCACCCATTTTGATTTCAGACAAATGTCATGATTGACACTGCCTCTCCAGCAAACAAAGGCAGCTTTGATATCTTTGTATATTTTCTGCCATTTCGCGATATAACGTGGAAATGAGTTAAGCGACATTTTGTCATTTCGGCGAAACAGTGTCATTAGTATCCATTTACGATAAGTATTCACGAAGTGCGACGTCTAAAACCGAAAATGCCCGAAATATTGACGAAGAGGCTTCGTAATTTTTCCTCTAGGAGCCAACAAATGTCTCAGAAGTGATGACAAACAAACAATTTATTACTCCATCTTACAAACATTAGCTTAACAAATGCAACGAAGTAAAGAGGCTCAAAATAGACTGAGCCTTATAACGCACGCATTTTGACTTCAGAAAAATGTCACGATTGACACTGCCTCTCCTGCAAACAAAGGCAACTTTGATTTCAAGCTAAACTGGGTAGATTCTGCATGTACCGGTCACATATTACGTAAAACAAAAGAAACAAAGAACGACAATAATACAAATGCAAAACAAGACCAACAATACAATACCTCACAAACAATAGAAGACAATGAGTGGTTAATGGGTACCGGTACATGCAGAAACACCCCTAAACTGTAATCCACTTCAATCCTTGCAATCCTGCGCTTTATCTCTAAACTACTACTTTTGTTTTGTACTATAAGATCTTTTTATCCAACCAAGTTGTATATTTTGTGCCATTTGGCGATATAAAGTGGAAATAAGCTGAGCGACATTTTGCCATTTCGGCGGGACAGTGTCATTACTATGCATTTACGAAAAGTATTCACGAGGTGCGAGCTTAAAACCGAAAAATTCCGAAAAATGGCCGAAGAGGCTCCGTAATTTTTCTCCTAGGAGCCAGCAAATGTCTCATAAGTTATGACAAACAAACAATTTATTTTTGTATCTCTCAAACATTGACTAAGCAAATGCAACGAAGTAAAGCAAATAAAAATAGACTAAGCCGTTATAACGCTCGCATTTTGATTTCAGATAAATGTCACGATTGACACTGCCTCTCCAGCAACCAAAGGCAGCTTTGATATGAAGGTAAACTGTAATCCACTTCAATCCTTGCAATCCTGCGCTTTATCTCCAAACTACTACTTTTGGTTTGTACTATAGGATCTTTTTATCCAACTAAGTTGTATATTTTGTGCCATTTTGCGATATAACGTGGAAATAAGTTAAGCGACATTTTTCCATTTCGGTGGGACAGCGTCATTACTATGCATTTACAAAGCGTATTCATGAAGTGCAAAGGCTAAAACCAAAAAGGCCTGAAATATTGACGAAGAGACTCCGTAATTTTTCTCCTAGCAGCAAACAAATGTCTTAGAAGTTATGACAAACAAACAGTTTATTTTTCCATCTTACAAACATTAGCTAACCAAATGCAACTAAGTAAAGCGGCTCAAAATAGACTGAGCCGTTATAACGCACACATTTTGATTTCAGATAAATGTCACGATTGACAATGCCTCTCCTGCAAAGCAACTTTGATATCAAGCTAAACTGTAATCCTCTTCAATCCTTACAATCCTGCGCTTTATCTCTAAAAGACTACTTTTGTTTTGTACTATAGGATCTTTTTATCCAATTAAGTTGTATATTTTGTGCCATTTGGCGATATAACGTGGAAATAAGTTAAGCGACATTTTGCCATTTCGGCGGGACAGTGTCATTACCATGCATGTACGAAAAGTATTCACGAATTTCCACGGCTAAAACAGAAAATTCCCGAAAAATTGACGAAGAGCCTCCGTAAATTTGCTCCTAGGAGCCAACAAATGTCTGAACTTATGACAAACAAACAATTTATTTTTTCCATCTTACAAGTATTAGCTAAGCAAATGCATCGAAGTAAAGCAGCTCAAATAGACAGAGCCGTTATAACAAACGCATTTTGATTTCAGATAAATGTCACGATTGACACTGCCTCTCCAGCAAACTAATTCAAATTTTATATCAAGCTAAATCTTAATCCACTTCAATCCTTGCAATCCTGCGCTTTGTCTCCAAAGTACTACTTTTATTTTGTACTATAGGATATGTTTATCCAACCAAGTTGTATATTTTGTGCCCTTTGGCGATATAGGCCCTTTCTCGATATATCAACAACAATGGCTTAGCAGTCTATGAATATTCCATAAAACGATTCAACACAAAAGAAAAAATTAACGTAACAATGGATAAAAAGAACGAGGTATTGTTGTATTTCATTGCGTTGTTGATATATCGAGAAGCTACCGCGATATAACATGGAAGTAAGTCAATAGTATGCATTTACGAAGAGTATTCAAGAAGTACGACGGCTAAAACGGAAAATGCCCGAAATATTGACGAAGAGGCTCCGTAATTTTTCTCCTCGGAGCCAACAAATGTCTCATAAGTTATGACAAACGAACAATAAATTTTTGCATGTTACAAACATTAACTAAGGAAATGCAACGAAGTAAAGCAGCTAAGAATAGACGGTGCCGTTATAACGCACGCATTTTGATTCCAGACAAATGTCATGATTGACACTGCCTCTCCAGCAAACAAAGGCAGCTTTGATATCTTTGTAAATTTTGTGCCATTTCGCAATATAACGTGGAAATAAGCTAAGCGACATTTTGTCATTTCGGCGAAACAGTGTCATTAGTATGCATTTACGACGAGTATTCACGAAGTGCGACGTTTAAAACGGAAAATTCCCGAAATATTGACGAAGAGGCTTCGTAATTTTTCCCCAAGGAGCCAACAAATGTCTCAGAAGTGATGACAAACAAAGAATTTATTACTCCAGCTTACAAACATAAGCTTAACAAATGCAACGAAGTAAAGCGGCTCAAAATAGACTGAGCCTTATAACGCACGCATTTTGATTTCAGAAAAATGTCACGATTGACACTGCCTCTCCTGCAAACAAAGGCAACTTTGATTTCAAGCTAAACTGGGTAGATTCTGAATGTACCGGTCACATATTACGTAAAACAAAAGGAACAAAGAACGACAATAATACAAATGCAAAACAAGACCAAAAATACAATACCTCACAAACAATAGAAGACAATGAGTGGTTAATGGGTACCGGTACATGCAGAAAGACCCCAAAACTGTAATCCACTTCAATCCTTGCAATCCTGCGCTTTATCCCTAAACTACTACTTTTGTTTTGTACTATAGGATCTTTTTATCCAATTAAGTTGTATATTTTGTGCCATTTGGCGATATAACGTGGAAATAAGTTAAGCGACATTTTGCCATTTCGGCAGGACAGTGTCATTACCATGCATGTACGAAAAGTATTCACGAATTTCCACGGCTAAAACAGAAAATTCCCGAAAAATTGACGAAGAGCCTCCGTAAATTTGCTCCTAGGAGCCAACAAATGTCTGAACTTATGACAAACAAACAATTTATTTTTTCCATCTTACAAGTATTAGCTAAGCAAATGCAACGAAGTAAAGCAGCTCAAATAGACAGAGCCGTTATAACAAACGCATTTTGATTTCAGATAAATGTCACGATTGACACTGCCTCTCCAGCAAACTAATTCAAATTTTATATCAAGCTAAATCTTAATACACTTCAATCCTTGCAATCCTGCGCTTTGTCTCCAAAGTACTACTTTTATTTTGTACTATAGGATATGTTTATCCAACCAAGTTGTATATTTTGTGCCCTTTGGCGATATAACATGGAAGTAAGTCAATAGTTTGCATTTACGAAGAGTATTCAAGCAGTACGACGGCTAAAACGGAAAAAGCCCGAAATATTGACGAAGAGGCTCCGTAATTTTTCTCCTCGGAGCCAACAAATGTCTCATAAGTTATGACAAACGAACAATTAATTTTTGCATGTTACAAACATTAACTAAGAAAATGCAACGAAGTAAAGCAGCTAAGAATAGACGGTGCCGTTATAACGCACTTATTTTGATTTCAGACAAATGTCATGATTGACACTGCCTCTCCAGCAAACAAAGGCAGCTTTGATATCTTTGTATATTTTGTGCCATTTCGCGATATAACATTTTGTCATTTCGGCGAAGCAGTGTCATTAGTATGCATTTACGATAAGTATTCACGAAGTGCGACGTCTAAAACCGAAAATGCCCGAAATATTGACGAAGAGGCTCCGTAATTTTTCTCCTAGGAGCCAGAGAAAAATTACGGAGCCTCTTCGTCAATATTTCGGGCATTTTCCGTTTTAGCCGTCGTACTTCTTGAATACTCTTCGTTAATGCATACTATTGACTTAGTTCCATGTTATATCGCCAAAGGGCACAAAATATACAACTTGGTTTGATAAACATATCCTATAGTACAAAATAAAAGTAGTACTTTGGAGACAAAGCGCAGGATTGCAAGGATTGAAGTGGATTAAGATTTAGCTTGATATAAAATTTGAATTAGTTTGCTGGAGAGGCAGTGTCAATCGTGACATTTATCTGAAATCAAAATGCGTTTGTTATAACGGCTCTGTCTATTTGAGCTGCTTTACTTCGATGCATTTGCTTAGCTAATACTTGTAAGATGGAAAAAATAAATTGTTTGTTTGTCATAAGTTGAGACATTTGTTGGCTCCTAGGAGCAAATTTACGGAGGCTCTTCGTCAATTTTTCGGGAATTTTCTGTTTTAGCCGTGGAAATTCGTGAATACTTTTCGTACATGCATGGTAATGACACTGTCCCGCCGAAATGGCAAAATGTCGCTTAACTTATTTCCACGTTATATCGCCAAATGGCACAAAATATACAACTTAATTGGATAAAAAGATCCTATAGTACGAAACAAAAGTAGTCTTTTAGAGATAAAGCGCAGGATTGTAAGGATTGAAGAGGATTACAGTTTAGCTTGATATCAAAGTTGCTTTGCAGGAGAGGCATTGTCAATCGTGACATTTATCTGAAATCAAAATGTGTGCGTTATAACGGCTCAGTCTATTTTGAGCCGCTTTACTTAGTTGCATTTGGTTAGCTAATGTTTGTAAGATGGAAAAATAAACTGTTTGTTTGTCATAACTTCTGAGACATTTGTTTGCTGCTAGGAGAAAAATTACGGAGTCTCTTCGTCAATATTTCAGGCCTTTTTGGTTTTAGCCTTTGCACTTCATGAATACGCTTTGTAAATGCATAGTAATGACGCTGTCCCACCGAAATGGAAAAATGTCGCTTAACTTATTTCCACGTTATATCGCAAAATGGCACAAAATATACAACTTAGTTGGATAAAAAGATCCTATAGTACAAACCAAAAGTAGTAGTTTGGAGATAAAGCGCAGGATTGCAAGGATTGAAGTGGATTACAGTTTACCTTCATATCAAAGCTGCCTTTGGTTGCTGGAGAGGCAGTGTCAATCGTGACATTTATCTGAAATCAAAATGCGAGCGTTATAACGGCTTAGTCTATTTTTATTTGCTTTACTTCGTTGCATTTGCTTAGTCAATGTTTGAGAGATACAAAAATAAATTGTTTGTTTGTCATAACTTATGAGACATTTGCTGGCTCCTAGGAGAAAAATTACGGAGCCTCTTCGGCCATTTTTCGGAATTTTTCGGTTTTAAGCTCGCACCTCGTGAATACTTTTCGTAAATGCATAGTAATGACACTGTCCCGCCGAAATGGCAAAATGTCGCTCAGCTTATTTCCACTTTATATCGCCAAATGGCACAAAATATACAACTTGGTTGGATAAAAAGATCTTATAGTACAAAACAAAAGTAGTAGTTTAGAGATAAAGCGCAGGATTGCAAGGATTGAAGTGGATTACAGTTTAGGGGTGTTTCTGCATGTACCGGTACCCATTAACCACTCATTGTCTTCTATTGTTTGTGAGGTATTGTATTGTTGGTCTTGTTTTGCATTTGTATTATTGTCGTTCTTTGTTTCTTTTGTTTTACGTAATATGTGACCGGTACATGCAGAATCTACCCAGTTTAGCTTGAAATCAAAGTTGCCTTTGTTTGCAGGAGAGGCAGTGTCAATCGTGACATTTTTCTGAAGTCAAAATGCGTGCGTTATAAGGCTCAGTCTATTTTGAGCCTCTTTACTTCGTTGCATTTGTTAAGCTAATGTTTGTAAGATGGAGTAATAAATTGTTTGTTTGTCATCACTTCTGAGACATTTGTTGGCTCCTAGAGGAAAAATTACGAAGCCTCTTCGTCAATATTTCGGGCATTTTCGGTTTTAGACGTCGCACTTCGTGAATACTTATCGTAAATGGATACTAATGACACTGTTTCGCCGAAATGACAAAATGTCGCTTAACTCATTTCCACGTTATATCGCGAAATGGCAGAAAATATACAAAGATATCAAAGCTGCCTTTGTTTGCTGGAGAGGCAGTGTCAATCATGACATTTGTCTGAAATCAAAATGGGTGCGTTATAACGGCACCGTCTATTCTTAGCTGCTTTACTTCGTTGCATTTTCTTAGTTAATCTTTGTAACATGCAAAAATTAAATGTTCGTTTGTCATAACTTATGAGACATTTGTTGGCTCCGAGGAGAAACATTACGGAGCCTCTTCGTCAATATTGCGGGCATTTTCCGTTTTAGCCGTCGTACTTCTTGAATACTCTTCGTAAACGCATACTATTGACTTACTTCCATGTTATATCGCCAAAGGGCACAAAATCTACAACTTGGTTGGATAAACATATCCTATAATACAAAATAAAAGTAGTACTTTGGAGACAAAGCGCAGGATTGCAAGGATTGAAGTGGATTAAGATTTAGCTTGATATAAAAGTTGAATTAGTTTGCTGGAGAGGCAGTGTCGATCGTGACATTTATCTGAAATCAAAATGCGTTTGTTATAACGGCGCTGTCTATTTGAGCTGCTTTACTTCGTTGCATTTGCTTAGCTAATACTTGTAAGATGGAAAAAATAAATTGTTTGTTTGTCATAAGTTGAGACATTTGTTGGCTCCTAGGAGCAAATTTACGGATCTACGAACAACAAGCCAAATTCGCAAACGAAGTACATCACCTTACTCGCTTCTTTGAGAAAGTGGACTCTTAGCTACTTTCACGCTTAATGATGCTCATCAGGCAGCTACTAAAGATAAAAAATGGCTGTGAACTTATAAAAAATCGCATACAAACCATATTTGAGCCGCTATTATAGCTCAACGAAGCAAAAACACGTCATAATGACGTTTCTAGAAAACTCGAGCCTTCAGTTGTTTAGAACAGCAACACTTACCATGGTAACCCCAAATATGGAGTCACGAAATCCTATGGATCGGTTATATGCAGAAAATCACTCAAAAACGTAAAAAGTCACTGACGACAATAACTTAAGGGAGTTGCACTAGCATTCATTTAGCCCATGTTTTTTTAATTGCTCTGATCGGTTAGATTTAAAAGCTATGGTGCGTAAAATATCAAGGCGCAAAAGAAAACTGTCGAAGTCTAGGATGCCGCCGCCTACGCTTGTTGCAAAAACATGATATTTGGCGACAATCAAACAGTAGTTAAGAACTTTCCAATTGTTTGACTCTTTGTGCCAACCGTATAAAATAGTATTTTCAGATAAAGTCAGTTTTTCATTAAATTTTTCTCGCCACCAGTTAGAAGAAAAGTCCAAAACAACGAGGATACACTGCAAGTAATTAACATGTGTCTTAGAGATTGATTTTCAAGGTTACATAAAGGACAGACTTGCCAGACTTAGAAATCGCACTGTTTTGCCGATTTGGCGACGATTTGAGGCCAGGACGCCTCGAGATCTGGTGTGCTCAAAAGTGAGATTTTGCTAACACTTGCTCCGCACGGCCCCAAACCTGCGTTTCGTACACTTTTCATAGAAATCGCACTGCTTTCCTGATTTGGCGATGATTTGAGGCCAGTACGACGATTTTGACATTTGGTGTGTGCTCAAAAGTGAGATTTTGCCAAAACGTGCTCCGCATGGCCCCAAACGTGCGTTTTGTGCACTTTTCATAGAAATCGCACAATATCTGTCTCCATTTAGAATTTAGGTTTCAAAATATGATGCCATCCAAGAATCAGGACCGCCATTTTAGAATTTTTCTCAAAGAAAACAATTATAAAAAATGGACAATTTATCCAAATCATCTGAAACTTGGTACAGAACATCCTAATAATCTGTAAATGTACACATCAAAGCACAAGTCCATATCTTTCTCCATTCAGCATTTAGGTTTTAAAAAATATGTTTTTTTCCTAGCCATTTTCATTGATGTCATAATGACATCACAATGAGACATCGACACTGTCAATCTACTAACCTTATGATTTTGTACTATCTGCTAAATTTGAAGTCTAAAGCGGTAATACTTTAGGAGTTATGATGGGGTATGTTTTAAGACATATCAGTGTCCGTACATGAAGCTGGTCATCACAGCAGGGACAAGCCATGGAGCGGTGAGTACACGCTCTTTTGTGCTCCGCATTTGTACTCTATTTAGACCTTTTTAAGACTATGCACGACCAAACCAACTATCAGAACTATGACATAAGGTCCTAGTGCTACTCTAGGAAACTGTTTTCCCAACCAAAAGTGTTTGCTTTTGCATAGTCAGCAGTTTATCTTTAGATATTTAATCATTGCCTCAAGAAATCACTTTATGGCTTTTAGAGACAAAGGACGAGGGTTTATCTATACTTTTATGATAGATGTAGTTGATATACCAGGAAAGGAACACTTTGGTGTAAGTTTTGCGTGAATTCATCATTGTGCTTAGGAGTAATTAATAACTGAATAATTAATTAGCTGCAAATTTCTACCGTTAATAACATCGTCAGATCTTGTGTTTATGGTAGTGTTTATATCAATCGAGTTAGATCCCAAAGTGATCTAACCGTGTTGCTAAAGTCAAGGAAACAGCTTCTAAAGCATGCGAGTTATTAACAGTAGAATGTTGTCCAACATGGCGGATCCAAAAGGGCGTCAAACATGCAAACGAGGCTATACTTTGAACGTTAATATCTCTGACGGGATTTTATCACACTTCTTCAAATTCGCAGGATATATACAACGTCTTTAATACTATTTGCCAATACACTCGGCGTTATTATCGGCTCAACGGTTTGTTTCTAGCCTTGTTTACAAGTTTTTCAAACATGGAAACGAGGCTACAATTTGATCGTAAATATCTCTGAGGGGATTACATCAAACAAATTCAAATTTGCAGGATATATAGCATGACTTTTATACTATCTGCGAATATACTCGGTTTTAATATCGGCTCAATCTTATGCTTCTAGTTCAAATCCTCGAACACATGCGAAAACACCTCAACACAAGCTAATATAATATAATATATTATAATATAATAAAATATATTATCATTCTTATAATGGTGACCAAGCAGCGAAGGATGTCTTGAAGGTGAAAAGACAAAGAGTACCGTACAACAAGGACAAAGACATTAACTGGAACACGTTTCGCTCCGATTATCGCCACTGTGCAGTTCTTTACCAAGCAGAGGATGCTTTGGGCCTTGAAATGCTACAAAGGGGCGCCAAACGGGCCTTGGGGTGCATGTCCTGGATCTCTCAGCAAACGAGAGATTGATGACCTAGCCTCGATAGTGCTACAAAGGTGCGCCAAACGGGCCTTGGGGTGCATGTCGATGATCTCTCAGCAATGAGAGATTGATGACCAAGCCTCACGAGCCCTTGACACTGAGACATTATATGGAATGTACAAGTTAACGCTGGACTGTGCTAAGATCAAACAGTTGGCGATGCAGATAAGGACATTGAGAGAGACGAGGAAGAGAAGAAGTCCAGTAAAAGAAAAGCCACGCCAACAGACAGTGAGAGCGACTACGAACCTGTAAAGAAGGCAAAGGAGAAAACAGCAAGTGCCCTTACAACAGACAGCGAGAGCGATTTCCAAGCGCCCATAAAGAAAACGAAAAAGAAAACAGCAAGTCCCCTGAAGAGCAATGACGAAGCACCCGTAAAGAAAACGAAAAAGAAAGCAGCAAGTCCACTAAAGAGCGACAGCGAGCAGAAGAAAAGAAGCCATCATAAGGAGAGGATGTGTAGGATAACAGGCTGCTTCTTTTACGGCTACAACCTTCAACGTGATATACAAATGCTCGTCAGGAAGGGCGGCATAGAAGAGGAAGACATTCCCCGTTTGACCTCGATGATTTGAGGCCAGTACGACGATTTTGAGATCTGGTGTGCTATAAGTGAGATTTCGCTAAAACTTGCTCCTCACGGCCCCAAACGTGCGTTTTGTGCACGTTACATAGAAATGCAGTTTTCGCTTTTTGGCGATGATTTGAGTCCAGCAGGATGATTTTGAGATCTGGTGAGCTAAGAAGTGAGATTTTGCCAAAACTTGCTCCGCACGGCCCGAAACGTACGTTTTGTGCATTTTTCATAGAAATGCACTGTTTACGGTTTTTGGCCATGATTTGAGGTCAGTACGACGATTTTGAGATCTGGTGTGCTAAAAAGTGAGATTTTGCCAAAACTTGCTCCGCACGGCCCGAAACGTACGTTTTGTGCATTTTTCATAGAAATGCACTGTTTTGGCTTTTTTGCGATGATTTGAGGTCAGTACGACGATTTTGAGATCCGGTGTGTTCAAAAGTGAGATTTTGCCAAAACTTGCTCCGCACGGCCCGAAACGTACGTTTTGTGCATTTTTCATAGAAATGCACTGTTTTTGGTTTTTGGCGATGATTTTGAGGTCAGTACGACGATTTTGAGATCTGGTGTGCTGAAAAGTGAGATTTTGCCAAAACTTGCTCCGCACGGCCCGAAACGTACGCTTTGTGCATTTTTCATAGAAATACACTGTTTTCGCCTTTTGGTGATGGTTTCAGGGGAGTACGACGATTTTGAGATCTGGTGAGATCAAAAGTGAGATTTTGCCAAAACTTGCTCCTCACGGCCCGAAACGTACGTTTTGTGCATTTTTCATAGAAATGCACTGTTTTGGCTTTTTGGCAATGATTTGAGGTCAGTACGACGATTTTGAGATCTGCTGTGCTCAAAAGTGAGATTTTGCCAAAACGTGCTCGGCGCGACCCAAAACATACGTTTTGTGTATTTTTTAAAGAAAGGCACTGTTTGCGGTTTTTGCCGAAGATTTGAGGTCAGTTCGACGATTTTGAGATCTGGTGAGATCAAAAGTGAGATTTTGCCAAAACTTGCTCCGCACGGCCCGAAACGTACGTTTTGTGCATTTTTCATAGAAATGCACTGTTTTTGGTTTTTGGCGATGATTTGAGATCAGTACGACGATTTTGAGATCTGGTGTGCTCAAAAGTGAGATTTTGCCAAAACTTGCTCCGCACGGCCCGAAACGTACGTTTTGTGCATTTTTCAAAGAAAGCACTGTTTTCGGTTTTTGGCAATGATTTGAGGTCAGTACGACGATTTTGAGATCTGGTGTGCTGAAAAGTGAGATTTTGCCAAAACTTGCTCCGCACGGCCCGAAACGTACGCTTTGTGCATTTTTCATAGAAATGCACTGTTTTCGCCTTTTGGTGATGGTTTCAGGGGAGTACGACGATTTTGAGATCTGGTGAGATCAAAAGTGAGATTTTGCCAAAACTTGCTCCGCACGGCCCGAAACGTACGTTTTGTGCATTTTTCATAGAAATGCACTGTTTTTGCTTTTTGGCAATGATTTGAGGTCAGTACGACGATTTTGAGATCTGCTGTGCTCAAAAGTGAGATTTTGCCAAAACGTGCTCGGCGCGACCCAAAACATACGTTTTGTGTATTTTTCAAAGAAAGGCACTGTTTGCGGTTTTTGCCGACGATTTGAGGTCAGTACGACGATTTTGAGATCTGGTGAGATCAAAAGTGAGATTTTGCCAAAACTTGCTCCGCACGGCCCGAAACGTACGTTTTGTGCATTTTTCATAGAAATGCACTGTTTTCGCCTTTTGGTGATGGTTTGAGGCGAGTACGAACATTTTGAGATCCAGTGTGTTCAAAAGTGAGATTTTGCCAAACCTTGCTCCGCACGGCCCGAAACGTACGTTTTGTGGATTTTTCAAAGAAAGGCACTGTTTTCGGTTTTTGTTGAAGATTTGAGGTCAGTACGACGATTTTGAGATCTGCTGAGATCAAAAGTGAGATTTTGCCAAAACTTGTTCCGCACGGCCCGAAACGTACGTTTTGTGCATTTTTCATAGAAATGCACTGTTTTCGGTTTTTGGCGATGATTTGAGGTCAGTACGACGACTTTGAGATCTGGTGTGCTGAAAAGTGAGATTTAGCCAAAACTTGCTCCGCACGGCCCCAAACGTACGTTTTGTGCATTTTCCATAGAAAGGCGCTGCTTTTTCTTTTTGGCGATGGTTTGAGTCGAGTATGAAGATTTAGAGATCCAGTGTGTTCAAAAGTGAGATTTTGCAAAAACTTGCTCCGCACGGGCCGAAACGTGCGTTTTGTGCATTTTTCATAGAAAAGCACTGTTTTCGGTTTTTGGCGATGATTTGAGGTGCTTAGACGGGACGTCTTCTCCTGCATGTGTTTGTGGATGTGCGACATGAGTGCTAAATCGTCAGCAAAGTCCAGGTCTTCGAGTTGTGTCAAGAGGGTCCATCTGATGCCTCGCGCTTGGTCTGCTGTTGTCTGTCTCATCACCCAGTCGATTGTCAAGTTGAAAAGCATCGCAGACATACAACAGCCTTGTATAACACCGGTCTTCACGCTGAAGCTGATCTCGCTGCTTCTTACCCTGCATGAGAAGTTGCTTTAGAAGCTTTTGATGACAAGAACAATCGCCTGCGGTATTCCATATACCCTGAGAATTCGCCATAGACTCTCTCCATGGATGCTATCAAAGGCTTTTTCAAAGTCTACAAAGTTGATGTACAGCTGTCTCTGCCATTCTGTGCACTGTTCGATGATGTTTCGCAGAGTGAATATTTGATCTGTGCACCCTCTTCTTGGTCGAAAACCAGCCTGCTCCTATCGGAGTTGCTGGTCCACCGCGTCTGAAATTCGCTTGATGATGATTTTTGCGAGGATCTTGCTTGGAACAGACAGGAGGGTGATTCCTCTCCAGTTGTTACAGTTGCTCAGGGCTCCCTTTTTCGGGATCTTTACTATGACGCCTTCCGTCCAATCTTCTGGTAGTTGCTTCTCGTCCCAGATGGCTGTAAAGAGTGGCTGAAGAACTTGCGCTACAAGCTCTGGGTCTGCCTTGAAGAGTTCTGCTTTGAGGTTGTCTTGACCTGGGGCCTTTCCGTTTTTGAGGGATCTGATGGCTGCCACAATTTCTTCTTTCTCAGGTGGCGCTGTATTTACATCCAGGTCTTTGGCCGGGTCCTGTACATCCGCTGTAACTGTTGGTGGTGGTCTGTTTAGAACTTCGCTGAAATGTTCTGCCCATCTCGCCTCTTGTTCCGCATCTGTTGTTAGTAGCCGTCCCTGTTTATCGGCGATGGGTGCGTCTGTAGATCCCCGGTACTTGCCGCTGACGAGCTTAGTGATTTTGTACACTCGTCCTTGTTCTCCTCTGGCAGCGGCCTCTTCTGCTTCCCTTGCAAGGCCTTCCATGTAGGCCCGCTTGTTGGCCCTAGTCATTCTTTTCACTGTTTGATCAGCTTCCCTGTACTGTTGCTTGTACCTCTCTTTCAGCCTCTCTGACTTGGTCTCCAACACTCTCTTCTAAAGGGCTCTCCTGTCCTCAATGGCTTTCCAGGTATCCATTGTTATCCACTCTTTCCTCCTCTTTCGTCCTCTTCCTAAGCAAGCTTCACTGGTCTGTGTATAGGCTGATCTTATTTGCTTCCACGCGGTGTCGATTCCAACCGACTCTGTCTGGGTGTACTTTTCAGCATCTGCCAAAACTTGGAACTTGTTCTTCAGCTTAAGGATGAAGGCATTCTTTATTTTAGGGGCGCGCAGCTTCTCCACGTCAAACTGCTGTTGTCTTGGTTTCTCAGGTCCATTCTTTCTCAGTTTCACTTTCAGAGTTGCAGTGACAAGGTGGTGATCACTGCCAACTTCTCCTCCTCTTTTCACTGTAACGTCTTGCAGCGATCTTCTCCACACCCCATTAATCATCAGGTGGTCGATCTGATTCTTGTCTCTGCCGTTAGGTGAACACCAGGTAAGTTTATGGATGTCTGGGTGTGCAAAGAGAGTCCCGCCAATGACAAGATCGTATGTCCAGCAGCATTCAAGCAGTCTCTCTCCATTGTTGTTCATACTTCCACACCCTTTCTTACCCATGGCTCTCTCGTAGTTGGTGTTATCATTTCCAACTTTAGCATTCAAGTCTCCCATCACTATCTTCATTTCATGTCTTGGTATGTTCTCCAAAACTTGCTCCGCACGGCCCGAAACGTACGTTTTGTGCATTTTTCATATAAATGCACCGTTTCGCTTTTTGGCGATGATTTGAGGCTAGTACCACGATTTTGACATCCGGTGTGCTCAAAAGTGAGGTTTTGCCAAAACTTGCTCCGCACGGCCCCAAACGTGAGTTTTGTGCATTTTTCATAGAAAATCACTGTTTTTGCTTTTTGGCGATTGTTTGAGGCCAGTACCACGATTTTGACATCTGGTGTGTTCAAAAGTGGGATTTTGCCAAAACATGCTCCGCACGGCCCCAAACGTACGTTTTGTGCATTTTTCATAGAAATGCACTGTTTTCGCTTTTTGGCGAAGATTTGAGGTCAGTACGACGATTTTGAGATCTGGTGTGCTCAAAAGTGAGGTTTTGCCAAAACTTGCTCCGCACGTCCCCAAACGTGCGTTTTGTGCATTTTTCATAGAAATGCACTGTTTTTGCTTTTTGGCGATGGTTTGAGGCGAGTATGAAGATTTTGAGATCAAGTGTGTTCAAAAGTGAGATTTTGCAAAAACTTGCTCCACACGGCCCGAAACGTACGTTTTGTGCATTTTTCATAGGAATTCACTGTTTTCGGTTTTTGGCGATGATTTAAGGTCAGTACGACGATTTTGAGATCTGGTGTGCTCAAAAGTGAGATTTTGCCAAAAGGTGCGTTTTGTCCACTTTTCATAGAAATGCACTGTTTTCGCTTTTTGGCGAAGATTTGAGGTCAGTACGACGATTTTGAGATCTGGTGTGCTCAAAAGTGAGGTTTTGCCAAAACTTGCTCCACACGGCCCGAAACGTACGTTTTGTGCATTTTTCATAGGAATTCACTGTTTTCGGTTTTTGGCGATGATTTAAGGTCAGTACGACGATTTTGAGATCTGGTGTGCTCAAAAGTGAGATTTTGCCAAAACGTGCGTTTTGTCCACTTTTCATAGAAATGCACTGTTTTCGCTTTTTGGCGAAGATTTGAGGTCAGTACGACGATTTTGAGATCTGGTGTGCTCAAAAGTGAGGTTTTGCCAAAACTTGCTCCGCACGGCCCCAAACGTGCGTTTTGTGCATTGGTTTCTAGCGATGATTTGAGGTCAGTACGACGATTTTGAGATAAGAAAGGTGGCGTTGTGGCACCTAGAAAAATGGTTATAGACAATATCGAATGTTTACAAAGTGAATTGGACCTTGTCGACGTTTGGAGAGTTAAAATTCCACAATCTAGATGTTACACTTGGTTAGAAGTTACACCGATTTTCTGTCGTTTAGATTACTGGCTTGATATCAAACAACTTACAGGATTTTGTAAATACGACAGGAAGCGAAAATTTATCAGACAAAAGGTGTATCGGGGATTGGATTAAGTATAATATTCGGAACCATGTTATTTTGTTCTCGAAAAAGAAAGCCAAAGAACTATCTGCAATGGAAAAAAACTTACAACAAGTATACGAGGAAGCAACTACTAAAAAGTTCGAACAGGATCCTTCCGACTCTAACCTAAATACTCTAAATGAAGTAAAAGAAACTCTAGAAACTTATTAGGAGGAAAAAACAAGGGGTGTAATTATTCGCGCAAGGGCACGATGGCACGAGCATGGCGAGAGAAGTACAAAATATTTTATAAATTTAGAGAAGCGTAATCACGTCAAAAAACATACAAGAAAACTATTAATAAGTGGTGCCATTACACGTGATCCTTTTGGGATACTGAACGACCAACAAACGTTTTTACCATAGCTTGTACCAATCAAACGTAACAGATGAGGATAAATAAAATGCAAACGAATTTTTAAATAATTTGAATATGCCAAGATTATCAGAAGAACAAAAACAATCTTGTGAAGAAGAAATATTTGTTGAAGAAATTACAGCCATTCTTAACAGTTTTGAGAGTAACAAATCTCCTGGTAATGATGGAATACCAATAGAAGTTTACAAAAGTTACTGGGAATTAATTTGTGATCCAGTTATGGAAAGTGTGAGGGAGTGTTTCAACCACGGAAAAGCAATTATAACTCTTATAGAAAAGCAACATAAAGATCGAACTCTCATTGAAAATTGGAGGCCAATCTCTCTTATTAATGTGGATGCAAAAATAATTTCAAAAGTGATTGCTTTAAGATTAAAGAAAGTTTTACCGAATATCATACATCATAATCAAACAGGTTATGTTGAAGATCGCTGTATTGGTGAGACTATTCGATCAATTTTCGACTGAACAAGACTGAACAGGAAACATTATGTCACTTTCTCTTTTACTGTCGACATTCACATATGTTGTGGAAAAATGTTGAACAGTATTATTTAACAATAACAAAGGAATTTCGCGGGTTGCGTTTGCGAGAGGTTATAATTGGAATAACGATGTCAAAATGTCCAGTGTTAAATTATCTGATATTAATTGGTAAATTGTATTTATGGGATTGCAGAAAGAAACAGGTACTTCCAAACATCGAAGGTTTCAAATTTAAAGTAAGAATTAAATACCAAGTTAAAAAATATATTTCCATTAAGAATAATAAACTAGAAACCTTTTATGAGAAATGGCCAAAAGACATTTACCCCCTTTAATTAAGTTCGTGTATATGCTTTTGTGTGTATGTTCGTGTGTCTTCTTGTTTTATCTTAGGGTGTACCGTAAACAACCGTCAATTTCTCGGTTATCAACATAATTAAGCATTAATACAAGCCTCATTCAGCAATTGCGCTGCTGTTTTTGGCTGTAATGTATATAATCTGTGAAATCTTGACAATTGTAAGTATGTCTGTTATGGCGGTTGTTTAAAATATTGTAATTTTTTTCTTTTTAAGTAGTTCTTTGTAATTAAAGTAAAAAAAGAAAAATAATAATAATAATAAAAGCTGTTTTTTCTTTTTTGGCGATGATTTGAGGCCAGTACGACGATTTTGAGATCCGGTGTGTTCAAAAGTGAGATTTTGCCAAAACTTGCTCCGCACGGCCCCAAACGTGCGTTTTGTGCACTTTTCATAGAAATGCCACTGTTTTCCAGATTTGGTGGTCATTTGAGACCAGAACGACGATTTTCAGAGCTGGTGTGCTCAAAAGTGACATTTAGCCAAAACTTGCTCCGCACGGCAACAAACGTGGGATTTATGCACTTTTCATGGAAATGCCACTGTTTTCGCTTGGTGACGATTTGAGGCCATTGCGACGATTTCGAGATCTGATGAGCTCAAAAGTGAGATTTTGCCAATGTAGGCTCAGCACGGCTTCAAACGTGCGTTTTGTGCATTTTTCATAGAAATGGCACTGTTTTCACTTTTTGGCAATGATTTGAGGCCAATACGACGATTTTGAGATCTGGTGTGCTCAAAAGTGAGATTTAGCCAAAACTTGCTCCGCACGGAACAAAAGGTTGGATTTGTGCACTTTTCATGGAAATGCGAGTGTTTTCTCTTGGCGATGATTTGAGGCCAGTACGACGATTTCGAGGTCTGATGAGCTCAAAAGTGAGATTTTGCCAAAACGTGCTCCTCACGTCCCCAAACGTGCGTTTTGTGCACTGTTTTCACTTTTTGGCGATGATTTGAGGCCAATACGACGATTTTCAGATCTGGTGTGCTCTCAAGTTAGATTTAGCCAAAACTTGCTCCGCACGACCCAAACGTACGTTTTGTGCACTTTTGTTAGAAATGCCACTGTTTTCGCTTTTTGTCGATGATTTGAGGCCAGTACGACGATTTTGAGATCTGGTGTGAGGAAAAGTGAGATTCTGCAAAAATTTGTCCCACACGCACTTTTCATGGAAATCGCGATGTTTCCCCGATTTGGCGTAGATTTGAGAGCAGTACGACGATTTTCAGATGTGGTGTGCGGAAAAGTGAGATATATACAACTTCGTTGGATAAAAAGATCCTATAGTTCAAAACAAAAGTAGTAGTTTGAAGATGAAGCACAGGATTGAAAGGATTGAAGTGGATTACCGTTTATCTTGAAATCAAAGTTGCCTTTGTTTGCTGGAGTGTCAATCGTGACATTTATCTGAAAACAAAATGCGTGCGTTATAACGGCTCTCTCTATTTTGTGCTGCTTTACTTCGTTGTATTTGCTTAGTTAATGTTTGTAAGATGGAAAAATATATTGTTTGTTTGTCATAACATATGTGACATTTTATTGGCTCCTAGGAGAAAAATTACGGAGCCTGTTCGTCAATATTTCGGGCAATTTCGGTTTTAGCCGTCGCACTTCGTGAATACTCTTCGTAAATGCATACTGATGACACTGTCCCGCCGAAATGGCAAAATGTCGTTCAGCTTATTTCCACGTTATATCGCCAAATGGCACAAAATATAAAACTTGGTTGGATAAAAATATCCTTTAGTACAAAACCAAAGTAGTAGTTTGGAGACAAAGCGCAGGATTGCAGGGATTAAAGTAGATTACAGTTTAGCTTGACATTAAAGTTGCCTTTGTTTGCTGGAAAGGCAGTGTCAATCGTGACATTTATCTGAAATCAAAATCCGTGCGTTATAACGGCTCAGTCTATTTTGAGTTGCTTTACTTCGTTGCATTTGCTTAGAATAATGTTTGTAAGGTGGAAAACTAAATTGTTTGTTATTCATAACTTATGAGAAATTTGTTGGCTCCTAGGAAAAAAATTACGGAGCCTCTTCGTCAATATTTCGGGCGTTTTCGCTTTTTCGCCGTCGCACTTCGTGAATACTTTTCGTAAATGCATCCTATTGACACTGTTCCGCCGAAATGACAAAATGTCGCTTAGCTTATTTCCATGTTATATCGCCAAAGGGCACAAAATATACAACTTGGTTGGATAAACATATCCTATAGTACTAAATAAAAGTATTACTTTGGAGACCAAGCGCAGGATTGCAAGGATTAAAGTGGATTAAGATTTAGCTTGATATAAAAGTTGAATTAGTTTGCTGGAGAGGCAGTGTCAATCGTGACATTTATCTGAAATCAAAATGCGTTTGTGATAACGGCTCTGTCGATTTCAGCTGCTTTACTTCGTTGCATTTCCTTAGCTAATACTTGTAAGTTGAAAAAAAATAAATTGTTTGTTTTTCATAATTTGAGACATTTGTTGGCTCCTATTAGCAAATTTACGGAGGCTCTTCGTCAATTTTTCGGGAATTTTCAGTTTTAGCCGTAGCAATTCGCGAATACTCTTCATACATGCATAGTAATGACACTGTCCCGCCCAAATGGCAAAATGTCGCTTAACTTATTTCCACGTTATATCTCTAAATGGCACAAAATATACAACTTAATTGGATAAAAAGATCCTATAGTACAAAACAAAAGTAGTCTTTTAGCGATAAAGCGCAGGATTGTAAGGATTGAAGTTAATGTTTACAGTTTAGCTTGATATCAAACTTGCGTTTGTTTGCAGGAGACGCATAGTCAATCGTGACATTTATCTGAAATCAAAATGTGTGCGTTATAACGGCTCAGTCTATTTTGAACCGCTTTACTTAGTTGCATTTGCTTAGCTAATGTTTGTTAGATGGAAAAATAAATTGTTTGTTTGTCATAACTTCTGAGACATTTGTTGCTGCTAGGAAAAAAAATTACGGAGTCTCTTCGTCAATATTTCGGGCATTTTTGCTCTTAGCCGTCGCACTTCGTGAGTACTCCTTGTAAAAGCATATTGACGATAATGTCCCACCGAAATGGCAAAATGTCGCTAAGCTTATTTCCGCGTTATATCGCCAAATGGCACAAAATATACAACTTAGTTGGATAAAAAGATCCTATAGCACAAAATAAAAGTAGTAGTTTGGAGACAAAGCCCAGGATTGCAAGGATTGAAGTGGATTACAGTTTAGGGGTCTTTCTGCATGTACCGGTACCCATAAACCACTCATAGTCTTCTATTGTTTGTGAGGTATTCTATTTGTGGTCTTGTTTCGCATTTGTATTATTGTCGTTCTTTGTTCCTTTTGTTTTACGTAATATGTGACCGGTACATGCAGAATCTACCCAGTTTAGCTTGAAATCAAAGTTGCCTTTGTTTGCAGGAGAGGCAGTGTCAATCGTGACATTTTTCTGAAATGAAAATGCGTGCGTTATAAGGCTCAGTCTATTTTGAGTCGCTTTACTTCGGTGCATTTGTTAAGCTAATGTTTGTAAGATGGAGTAATAAATTGTTTGTTTGTCATCACTTCTGAGACATTTGTTGGCTCTTAGGGGAAAAATTACGTAGCCTCTTCGTCAATATTTCGGGCATTTTCGGTTTTAGCCGTCGCACTTCGTGAATACTCTTCGTAAATGCATACTGATTTTTGTATTACAAATAGTAAATACAATATGTTGCAATACAATGAAAAAAAGAAAGCGAGAGTAAAATACTTACGATACATATGCAAAAAGAGAAGAAAAATAATATATTAATTGAAAAAAGTACAATATAGCTTAAACGAATATATGTAAACTCATTGACGTCAGTCCCGGCCAAAAATGGTCTTAGAAGACCAATAAGACTCAACTGCTTTAAAAAATTGCAGCTTTCTCAATCGCGCGAACATTTTCAGTTGCGTGCATTGACTAGAATGTCACTCAAATTGAGACATCCAATAAAAATAAAAAAGTCAGCGATTTTCGCAGAATATCAGCGTTTGAATTTGGAGAAGAACAAAAATGACGGATTTTAACGTCATAGAAGAAGAACAAAAATTACCTTTTTGCCTCCAGTTTTTCCTAAATCATCGTTGCAAACCCAAAAGTTAACATTCACAGCAAAAGTCAGGTTTAGTCCTACCTTAGAAATGATTTTTGCTCTTATTCGTTGTCCGGGCCAAGCTACATCCTCTCGTTCTAGTGCATCCTTGCCTTGCCTCGATTTTCAACATCACGACCGCACTGCATGCTGGGAAATAACGATAATTTTTGACAGGGCTCGTTCCTTTCCCCACATATTTCATATTTATACTAAGTCCATAGCCACTCCGACCTACCACCGAAATTTGGCGCTTGTTGTTTTCTTCAGTGGTCGCAAATCCCAAAATATGCCGTGGTAGGTCATGAAATTCATCAGTAGTGGAGTCCCAAGGCTACTTCGTTTCGGAGCGGCCATTTTTTCACTTCTACGAACAAGCCAAATTCGCAAACGAAGTACATCACCTTACTCGCTTCTTTGAGAAAGTGGACTCTTAGCTACTTTCACGCTTAATGATGCTCATCAGGCAGCTACTAAAGATAAAAAATGGCTGTGAACTTACCAAAAATCGCACACAAACCATATTTGAGCCGCTATTATAGCTCAACGAAGCAAAAACACGTCATAATGACGTTTCTAGAAAACTCGAGCCTTCAGTTGTTTAAAAAAGCAACACTTACCATTGGCGACAATCAAACAGTAGTTAAGAACTTTCCAATTGTTTGACTCTTTGTGCCAACCGTATAAAATAGTATTTTCAGATAAAGTCCGTTTTTCATTAAATTTTTCTCATTACCAGTTAGAAAAAAAAGTCCAAAACAACGAGGATACACTGCAAGTAATTAACATGTGTCTTAGAGATTGATTTTCAAGGTTACATAAGGTTACATACGCCGACTTGCTAGACTTAGAAATCGCACTGTTTTGCCGATTTGGCGACGATTTGAGGCCAGGACGCCGATTTCGAGATCTGGTGTACTCAAAAGTTAGATTTTGCTAACACTTGCTCCGCACGGCCCCAAACCTGCGTTTCGTACACTTTTCATAGAAATCGCACTGCTTTCCTGATTTGGCGATGATTTGAGGCCAGTACGACGATTTTGAGATTTGGTGTGTGCTCAAAAGTGAGATTTTGCCAAAACGTGCTCCGCACGGCCCCAAACGTGCGTTTTGTGCACTTTTTCATAGAAATCGCACAATATCTGTCTCCATTTAGAATTTAGGTTTCAAAATATGATGCCATCCAAGAATCAGGACCGCCATTTTAGAATTTTTCTCAAAGCAAACAATTATAAAAAATGGACAATTTATCCAAATCATCTGAAACTTGGTACAGAACATCCTAATAATCTGTAAATGTACACATCAAAGCACAAGTCCATATCTTTCTCCATTCAGCATTTAGGTTTCAAAAAATATGTTTTTTCCTAGCCATTTTCATTGATGTCATAATGACATCACAATGAGACATCGACACTGTCAATCTACTAACCTTATGATTTTGTACTATCTGCTAAATTTGAAGTCTAAAGCGGTAATACTTTAGGAGTTATGATGGGGTATGTTTTAAGACATATCAGTGTCCGTACATGAAGCTGGTCATCACAGCAGGGACAAGCCATGGAGCGGTGAGTACACGCTCTTTTGTGCTCCGCATTTGTACTCTATTTAGACCTTTTTAAGACTATGCACGACCAAACCAACTATCAGAACTATGACATAAGGTCCTAGTGCTACTCTAGGAAACTGTTTTCCCAACCAAAAGTGTTTGCTTTTGCACAGTCAGCAGTTTATCTTTAGATATTTAATCCTTGCCTCAAGAAATCACTTTATGGCTTTTAGAGACAAAGGACAAGGGTTTATCTATACTTTTATGATAGATGTAGTTGATATACCAGGAAAGGAACACTTTGGTGTAAGTTTTGCGTGAATTCATCATTGTGCTTAGGAGTAATTAATAACTGAATAATTAATTAGCTGCAAATTTCTACCGTTAATAACATCGTCAGATCTTGTGTTTATGGTAGTGTTTATATCAATCGAGTTAGATCCCAAAGTGATCTAACCGTGTTGCTAAAGTCAAGGAAACAGCTTCTAAAGCATGCGAGTTATTAACAGTAGAATGTTGTCCAACATGGCGGATCCAAAAGTGCGTCAAACATGCAAACGAGGCTATACTTTGAACGTTGATATCTCTGACGGGATTTTATCACACTTCCTCAAATTCGCAGGATATATACAACGTCTTTAATACTATTTGCCAATACACTCGGCGTTATTATCGGCTCAACGGTTTGTTTCTAGCCTTGTTTACAAGTTTTTCAAACATGGAAACGAGGCTACAATTTGATCGTAAATATCTCTGAGGGGATTACATCAAACAAATTCAAATTTGCAGGATATATAGCATGACTTTTATACTATCTGCGAATATACTCGGTTTTAATATCGGCTCAATCTTATGCTTCTAGTTCAAATCCTCGAACACATGCGAAAACACCTCAACAGAAGCTAATATAATATAATATATTATAATATAATAAAATATATTATCTTATTCATAAGTTTGAAAAAATCTTTTTCAAAAGCATTTTTAGCATTCTTTCGTTTGTTGGTGTTGAAGTCAATGTATTGTTTAAGCCAAGGTGACTGAGTAAATTCTAATACTCGATGAACTTTAATGACTTTTAATCCAAGATCTGTATATAATTGAAGGTTTCTATAATGTAGAACGTATTTTTCTTTGTTTCTTAAAGTTGGAATCAGTTTTTGTACGAGACCTGTTGATATTTGATATTTAGCCGCTATTTTTTTGCAATATTCTGACAACATGTTTTCACCTACTTTAACCTTTTCCGGTCCTAGTGGGTAGTCATTATGAAGGTCATGTAGTTCTTCAGGATATTCTAAATCAATTTCTAATATCAAACCTTTATTACTATCTTCTTTGTATTTAGCTAGGTCTGATTTGTTGATTTGTTTATCTGTTAACCATCTAAAACCACCAGTTGGTAAATATTGACTCATTGCCCAACCATACAGATTGTTGGCATCAAGATACATGATATACTTTGAGGGCGCCTTCTCATCGTATGTTTTCATGTATTTATTGTTAGCTTTACCGTATCGATTGGCTATATATGATATACCACCCCTCATACCTTTCTCGATAAATTGAAACATATCAACATCTGTCATAAGCTCCAATTTGATATCAGTCATTTTTAGCATAGCATCCCATGAAAGCCCTGGAGACGTGAAATAATGACAAGGATCAAGTTTATAGTATTGCAGACAGGTCTTTCGAAAGTTTTCGAATACATCAGCTAACAGAAGGATGTCAGATTTAAGATATAAGTCATGGTACTCACCCATATTTTTAAGAGAGAATGTATTCCATACATTTTGAGCATGTTTATAATCTACATCTGAGATATGCTCATCATTCAATATGCTGTAAAATTCTTCTTTTGGTGGCAGCTTTTCATTAAATTTATCAAAACTGTCCATGAAGTCGTATGGATAGACTCCTTTTTGTGACATTAAATCAAGTTTTTCATTTTTGAATTTTTGAGAGGTATATTTCAACAATTTTTTTGGTAGATTGCTCACTAGGTTTTCCAAACTTGAGCTCATAAATTGGAAAACTATCAATGAAGGTAAGATGATTACCAAGCATGAAAGCCATATACTTCTCCATGTTGTTAGGTATGGCATTGATATTCATTTCACACTTTTCACCTTTCTTATTTGTATATGTATATTCCTTAACAATAGCACCAATCTCTTGCATTATAAAATGACTATCATATCCTCTTAAGTTATGAAATATAACAGGTATTTTTATTTCTTCTGGTTTTATTTTGAGTTTCAGGTTACAATCTTGATGAGCAGAGCCTCTGTATTTACCAGTGATGTGACAATGGTCTCGAACTCGAATGTCTTTGTCAGTATATTTTTTATCACAAATATGACATTCTTTAGCTTTTCGAAATTCGTCTTCATCATCTTTTGTCATTTTTAATGGTTTGTTAAATTCCTTTTTCATAATATTTTTACAATACTTAACTTCTTCTAGCATCTTTTCCATAAATTTATAAACAGCCTTTTCACCCCTATAAGATTGAACCTTCTTAGTATACCGATCATTATAGCAACAAACCACTTTATAACCATATCCACAATCTGTATGTTTTTGAAAGGCTTCTGTATATGATTTGTCATTATTGGGTTTGCAACCATGTATTTTTTCAGTGATAGCTTCAAAATCGGCATAGATCACAAATGGTACTGGTAGTTGTTTATGGAAGTTGTTGAATTTTAGTATGTTGTTATTTTTGTCAGGCATTTTAATAGCTTGTGTGCCATTCACTTGTATACAGTTTTCTTTATGATTAGTTAATACTCTTTCAGAGCTGAAGCATTGAAGACAATACATGCAGAAATGTTTTCTTTCTTTGTGTTTTGTCTGATTGTACATTAACTTGTTGAAATCTTTGATCAACACATAGTGCTTGTTTTCATTTTCAGTTATAAGAAGCAGATTCATATGATCTTCATATTTTTCTTTTGAGACATAAATTGGATATGGTTGTTTGTCTTCATATCCAAATACATTGATATTGATATTATTCTGTTTCTCAATTTTATTATACTGTTTTTGATTGACTGGAAATTCAATTCCTGAGTAATTCAACTTTTCAAGAAATTCTTTATCACATTTTTTAATTCTCTGTGGGTATTTTTCTTGGGAATTCAAATGTCTGATGTGACACCACCGAAAGCATTCATTATCCTCATTTTTCATATTTATCAATCCCTTTGCACTGTTTCTGAGTTCTTGTGGTAGTTTAATGTATGAAGAGCCTCTCATTGGTTGATATTTTACTATGTTAATATAATGATTATCAACCGATTTAACAGTCCAACCAGACCCTTCAGATATCCATTGAGCTATCTTATTCAAGATTTGCTGTTTTGACAATTGTAGTGATTTAGTAATTTCTAGATTATTTATGATTGTTTGAGCTAGACTGTTGAAATATGCGGTCTTATACACTATTTCTCCGTCTGACATTTTTGTAAATGTTACCTTAAGCGTTTCAACAAATTTCAGTCCTTTCATCGATGTTAATATGTTTATGAGCTGGTATTCAATACCCTTTCTAGTGTTTTGTAGTTGAACTAATGGGTCTTTATCGTTTTTAATTGTGATTTCATAGGATTTAGTATAACCTTTTAGAGCTTTGTCTGTTTGCTCTATTTTAGTTCTAGGTGCCGGAACTGGTTTATCCCTGAATTCCAATGGTGGAAGAATTATATTGCTTTCATAATCTTGGACCATTTGATTTACACTCTTACGAGGTGCTGGCACTGGTTTGTAAGTTCTTGGTGTTGGAACTGGTTTGGTATCATCTACCACAATAATTTTAGGCTTCTTATTCTGTTGCTTTAAAAGCAATTTGATTACTTGAGACTTACTCAATTTTTTTAATTCTGATTTTTCCATTATCTATATATATAATTATATATAATATTTCTTTAAGTCATTTTCATAGTGCGTTTATTTTTGGAATCATTTTTGAAATAATTTGAGATAGTTATATATGATTGATCATATATGATTATCTTTTTATGATATCCTTGTGTTATTCACTTAAACGAAGATCAAACAGTTGGCGATGCAGATAAGGACATTGAGAGAGACGAGGAAGAGAAGAAGTCCAGGAAAAGAAAAGCCACGCCAACAGACAGTGAGAGCGACTACGAACCTGTAAAGAAGGCAAAGGAGAAAACAGCAAGTGCCCTTACAACAGACAGCGAGAGCGATTTCCAAGCGCCCGTAAAGAAAACAAAAAAGAAAACAGCAAGTCCCCTGAAGAGCGATGACGAAGCGCCCGTAAAGAAAACGAAAAAGAAAGCAGCAAGCCCCCTGAAGAGCGACAGCGAGCAGATACGGGCCTTGGAGTGCATGTCGATGTTCTCTCAGCAATGAGAGATTGATGACCAAGCCTCAAGAGCACTTGACACTGGGACATTATATGGAATGCACAAGTTAACGCTAGACTGTTCGCCAGAAACGTTTCACTTAAACGAAGATCAAACAGTTGGCGATGCAGATAAGGACATTGAGAGAGACGAGGAAGAGAAGAAGTCCAGGAAAAGAAAAGCCACGCCAATAGACAGTGAGAGCGACTACAAACCTGTAAAGAAGGCAAAGGAGAAAACAGCAAGTGCCCTTACAACAGACAGCGAGAGCGATTTCCAAGCGCCCGTAAAGAAAACGAAAAAGAAAACAGCAAGTCCCCTGAAGAGCGATGACGAAGCGCCGTAAAGAAAACGAAAAAGAAAGCAGCAAGCCCCCTGAAGAGCGACAGCGAGCAGAAACGGGCCTTGGAGTGCATGTCGATGTTCTCTCAGCAATGAGAGATTGATGACCAAGCCTCAAGAGCACTTGACACTGGGACATTATATGGAATGCACAAGTTAACGCTAGACTGTTCGCCAGAAACGTTTCACTTAAACGAAGATCAAACAGGTGGCGATGCAGATAAGGACATTGAGAAAGACGAGGAAGAGAAGAAGTCCAGCAAAAGAAAAGTGATACCAACAGACAGTGAGAGCCACTACGAACCTGTAAAGAAGGCAAAAGAGAAATCAGCAAGTGCCCCCACAACAGACAGCGAGAGCGATTTCTTAGCGCCCGTAAAGAAAACGAAAAAGAAAACAGCAAGTCCCCTGAAGAGCAATGACGAAGCGCCCGTAAAGAAAACGAAAAAGAAAGCAGCAAGTCCACTAAAGAGCGACAGCGAGCAGAAGAAAAGAAGCCATCATAAGGAGAGGATGTGTAGGATAACAGGCTGCTTCTTTTACGGCTACAACCTTCAACGTGATATACAAATGCTCGTCAGGAAGGGCGGCATAGAAGAGGAAGACATTCCCCGTTTGACGTCGATGATTTGAGGCCAGTACGACGATTTTGAGATCTGGTGTGCTTTAAGTGAGATTTTGCAAAAACTTGCTCCTCACGGCCCCAAACGTGCGTTTTGTGCACGTTTCATAGAAATGCAGTTTTCGCTTTTTGGCGATGATTTGAGGCCAATACCACGATTTTGAGATCCGGTGTGTTCAAAAGTGAGATTTTGCCAAAACGTGCGTTTTGTGCACTTTTCATAGAAATGCACTGTTTTCGCTTTTTGGCGATGATTTGAGTCCAGCAGGATGATTTTGAGATCTGGTGAGCTAAAAAGTGAGGTTTTCCCAAAACTTGCTCCTCACGGCCCGCAACGTACGTTTTGTGCACGTTTCATAGAAATGCAGTTTTCGCTTTTTGGCGATGATTTGAGGCCAGTACCACGATTTTGAGATCCGGTGTGTTCAAAAGTGAGATTTTGCCAAAACGTGCGTCTTGTGCACTTTTCATAGAAATGCACTATTTTCGCTTTTTGGCGATGATTTGGGTCCAGCAGGATGATTTTGAGATCTGGTGAGCTAAAAAGTGAGATTTTGCCAAAACTTGCTCCGCACGGCCCGAAACGTACGTTTTGTGCATTTTTCATACAAATGCACTGTTTTCGGTTTTTGGCGACGATTTGAGGTCAGTACGACGATTTTGAGATCTGGTGTGCTGAAAAGTGAGATTTTGCCAAAACTTGCTCCGCTCGGCCCCAAACGTGCGTTTTCTGCACTTTTCATTGAAATGCACTGTTTTCGGTTTTTGGCCATGATTTGAGGTCAGTACGACGATTTTGAGATCCGGTGTGTTCAAAAGTGAGATTTTGCAAAAACTTGCGCCGCACGGCCCGAAACGTACGTTTTGTGCATTTTTCATAGAAATGCACTGTTTTCGGTTTTTGGCGATGATTTAAGGTCAGTACGACGATTTTGAGATCTGGTGCGCTTAAAAGTGAGATTTTGCCAAAACGTGTTCCGCACGGCCCAAAACGTGCGTTTTGTCCACTTTTCATAGAAATTCACTGTTTTCTCTTTTTGGCGAAGATTTGAGGTCAGTACGACGATTTTGAGATCTGGTGTGCTCAAAAGTGAGGTTTTGCCAAAACTTGCTCCGCACGGCCCCAAACGTGCGTTTTGTGCATTTTTCATAGAAATGCACTGTTTTTGGTTTCTAGCGATGATTTGAGGTAGTACGACGATTTTGAGATACGAAAGGTGGCGTTGTGGCACCTAGAAAAATGGTTATAGACAATATTGAATGTTTACAAAATGAATTGGACCTTGTTGACGTTTGGAGAGTTAAAAATCCACAATCTAGAAGTTACACTTGGAGCCAAAAACCTCCACCGATTTTCTATCGTTTAGATTACTGGCTTGATATCAAACAACTTACAGGATTTTGTAAATACAACAGGAAGCGAGAATTTATCAGACAAAAGGTGTATCGGGGATTGGATTAAGTATAATATTCGGAACCATGCTATTTTGTTTTCGAAAAGGAAAGCCAAAGAACTATCTGCAATGGAAAAAAACTTACAACAAGTATACGAGGAAGCAACTACTAAAAAATTCGAACAGGACCCTTCGACTCTAACCTAAATACTCTAAATGAAGCAAAAGAAACTCTAGAAACTTATTAGGAGGAAAAAACAAGGGGTGTAATTATTCGCGCAAGGGCACGATGGCACGAGCATGGCGAGAGAAGTACAAAATATTTTATAAATTTAAAGAAGCGTATTCACGTCAAAAAACATATAAGAAAACTATTAATAAGTGGTGCCATTACATGTGATCCTTTTGGGATACTGAACGACCAAAAAACGTTTTTACCATAGCTTGTACCAATCAAACATAACAGATGAGGATAAAGAAAATGCAAACGAATTTTTAAATAATTTGAATATGCCAAGATTATCAGAAGAACAAAAACAATCTTGTGAAGAAGAAATATTTGTTGAAGAAATTACAGCCATTCTTAACAGTTTTGAGAGTAACAAATCTCCTGGTAATGATCGAATACCAATTGAAGTTTACAAAAGTTGCTGGGAATTAATTTGTGATCCAGTTATGGAAAGTGTGAGGGAGTGTTTCAACCACGGCGAAATGTCTAGTTCTTAAAGAAAAGCAATTATAACTCTTATAGAAAAGCAACATAAAGATCGAACTCTCATTGAAAATTGGAGGCCAATCTCTCTTATTAATGTGGATGCAAAAATAATTTCAAAAGTGATTGCTTTAAGATTAAAGAAAGTTTTACCGAATATCATACATCATAATCAAACAGGTTATATTGAAGATCGCTGTATTGGTGAGACTATTCGATCAATTTTCGACTGAACAAGACTGAACAGGAAACATGTCACTTTCTCTTTTACTGTCGACATTCACATATGTTGTGGAAAAATGTTGAACAGTATTATTTAACAATAACAAAGGAATTTCACGGGTTGCGTTTACGAGAGGTTATAATTGGAATAACGATGTCAAAATGTCCAGTGTTAAATTATCTGATATTAATTGGTAAATTGTATTTATGGGATTGCAGAAAGAAACAGGTACTTCCAAACATCGAAGGTTTCAAATTTAAAGTAAGAATTAAATACCAAGTTAAAAAATATATTTCCATTAAGAATAATAAACTAAAAACCTTTTATGAGAAATGGCCAAAAGACATTTACCCCCTTTAATTAAGTTCGTGTATATGCTTTTGTGTGTATGTTCGTGTGTCTTCTTGTTTTATCTTAGGGTGTACCGTAAACAACTGTCAATTTCTCTGTTATCAACATAATTAAGCATTAATACAAGCCTCATTCAGCAATTGCGCTGCTGTTTTTGGCTGTAATGTATATAATCTGTGAAATCTTGACAATTGTAAGTATGTCTGTTATGGCGGTTGTTTAAAATATTGTAATGTTTTTCTTTTTAAGTAGTTCTTTGTAATTAAAGTAAAAAAAGAAAAATAATAATAATAATAAAAGCTGTTTTTTCTTTTTTGGCGATGATTTGAGGCCAGTACGACGATTTTGAGATCCGGTGTGTTCAAAAGTGAGATTTTGCCAAAACTTGCTCCGCACGGCCCCAAACGTGCGTTTTGTGCACTTTTCATAGAAATGCCACTGTTTTCCAGATTTGGTGGTCATTTGAGACCAGAACGACGATTTTCAGAGCTGGTGTGCTCAAAAGTGACATTTAGCCAAAACTTGCTCCGCACGGCAACAAACGTGGGATTTATGCACTTTTCATGGAAATGCCACTGTTTTCGCTTGGTGACGATTTGAGGCCATTGCGACGATTTCGAGATCTGATGAGCTCAAAAGTGAGATTTTGCCAATGTAGGCTCAGCACGGCTTCAAACGTGCGTTTTGTGCATTTTTCATAGAAATGGCACTGTTTTCACTTTTTGGCAATGATTTGAGGCCAATACGACGATTTTGAGATCTGGTGTGCTCAAAAGTGAGATTTAGCCAAAACTTGCTCCGCACGGAACAAAAGGTTGGATTTGTGCACTTTTCATGGAAATGCCAGTGTTTTCTCTTGGCGATGATTTGAGGCCAGTACGACGATTTCGAGGTCTGATGAGCTCAAAAGTGAGATTTTGCCAAAACGTGCTCCTCACGTCCCCAAACGTGCGTTTTGTGCACTGTTTTCACTTTTTGGCGATGATTTGAGGCCAATACGACGATTTTCAGATCTGGTGTGCTCTCAAGTTAGATTTAGCCAAAACTTGCTCCGCACGACCCAAACGTACGTTTTGTGCACTTTTGTTAGAAATGCCACTGTTTTCGCTTTTTGTCGATGATTTGAGGCCAGTACGACGATTTTGAGATCTGGTGTGAGGAAAAGTGAGATTCTGCAAAAATTTGTCCCACACGCACTTTTCATGGAAATCGCGATGTTTCCCCGATTTGGCGTAGATCTGGGAGCAGTACGACGATTTTCAGATGTGGTGTGCGGAAAAGTGAGATTTTAAAATATACAACTTCGTTGGATAAAAAGATCCTATAGTTCAAAACAAAAGTAGTAGTTTGAAGATGAAGCACAGGATTGAAAGGATTGAAGTGGATTACCGTTTATCTTGAAATCAAAGTTGCCTTTGTTTGCTGGAGTGTCAATCGTGACATTTATCTGAAATCAAAATGCGTGCGTTATAACGGCTCTCTCTATTTTGTGCTGCTTTACTTCGTTGTATTTGCTTAGTTAATGTTTGTAAGATGGAAAAATATATTGTTTGTTTGTCATAACATATGTGACATTTGTTGGCTCCTAGGAAAAAAATTACGGAGCTTCTTCGTCAATATTTCGGGCAGTTTCGCTTTTTCGCCCTCGCACTTCGTGAATACTTTTCGTAAATGCATAGTAATGACACTGTCCCGCCGAAATGGCAAAATGTCGCTTAACTTCTTTCCACGTTATATCGCCAAATGGCACAAAATATACAACTTAGTTGGATAAAAAGATCCTATGGCACAAAATAAAAGTAGTAGTTTGGAGACAAAGCGCAGGATTCCAAGGATTGAAGTGGACTAAGATTTAGGTTGATATAAAAGTTGTCTTTGTTTGCTGTAGAGGCAGTGTCAATCATGACATTTGTCTGAAAATCAAAATGCGTGCGTTATAACGGCACCGTCTATTTTTAGCTGCTTTACTTCGATGCATTTCCTTAGTTAATGTTTGTAAGATGCAAAAATTAATTGTTCGTTTGTCATAACTTATGAGACATTTGTTGGCTCCGAGGAGAAAAATTACGGAGGTTCGTCAATATTGCAGGCATTTCGGTCTTAGCCGTCGAACTGTGTGAATACTCCTCGTAAAAGCATATTGATGACAAGAAGCTGTACACAGCTTGAACTCGTGGCGCCTTTAACTCATTGCAGCATTGATTCCCAAGTGATTTGAGTGCTTTTGCAGAGAAACATAAGCTTAAAATTATATCTAATCAAAGGCTCCTAAGAGCCAACCCGAGAAGAAGAAATGCTAACGCGTAACGCGTAACGCAATATTGCCGTAAGCTTTAATACGTTTTCACACTGACACAGTTCGATATATATATATTTTTTTAAATTAAACGTAAGGATTTTTGACGAACGAAAAAAAAAAGTACATCACTTTCATAATGTCCAGTTCGAAGAAAGAAAAAAAAAAGGAACAAAAAAAGAAAAAAAAAGAGGACTTGATGGAGATTCGAACTCAGGCCGTCCGGGACTAAGCCACAAACTCAATCACTGCGCTGTCCAAGAGCACATACTACCTACGAACTAAATTTTATTATTTTAAGCTAGATATGCATCAGAACGCGTGTTTAGGTTGCAAAATCCTTTTAGATCGATGTTAATGTTGCACTAAAAACTACAAATGCGAAACATCTGTAAGCTTATTGTTGTCTATATTCGTTTACATCAAATTAATTATTGTTATCGTTGGATTCACGTTGAATTCCTGTTACGAAACGTGTTCGTAACAAAGCATTTGCTCACTAAGTTTACAGCTGATGGAAGGAGCGAGTGAGTGAGAGAATGAATTTTATTTAAACACCCTTGCCGATAACCTGTTCATCATGCTTTCACGTATACACGGGTTTAAAAGTAAGACTACACTGCATTCACTAGATTCAGTAGCTGACACTTAAGCTCGACCCAGAGCTCGATCGCTAAGCAAATGGCAAGTTTAATATATAAAACACAGAACATGCCAGAGCAAAAATCCCACAGGAATAAGCGGCGAACACAATATCAAACGGTCCTATTCATCCATGAACGCCTTGAATTGTCTTGAAAGTGTGCAGTTGTACGCAGTAGTTCTTTATCTTGCTTCTCGAGTACACAAACGGAGAGATTTTACGATATGTATTTCATGGCCGAAAGCCATATAGTCGTCTATATAGACTTAAATATGCGTGCATAAATTTGCATGCGCTGATGTGACACGAAAAAAAAACAAGAAAAGTCAACGCCGGATTTATAACTCGTGTGCTTCGCCACGAGCAATAATGTCTCGCCGAAATGGCAAATTGTGGCTTCGCTTATTTCCACTTTATATCGCCAAATGGCACAAAATATAAAACTTGGCTGGATAAAAAGATCCTATAGTACAAACCAAAAGTAATAGTTTGGAGATAAAGCGCAGGATTGCAAGGATTAAAATGGATTACAGTTTATCTGGAAATCAAAGTTGCCTTTGTTTGCTGGAGAGGCAGTGTCAATCGTGACATTTATCTGAAATCAAAATGTGTGCGTTATAACGGCTCAGTCTATTTTGAACCGCTTTACTTAGTTGCATTTGCTTAGCTAATGTTTGTTACATGGAAAAATAAATTGTTTGTTTGTCATAACTTCTGAGACATTTGTTTGCTGGTAGGAGAAAAATTACGGAGTCTCTTCGTCAATATTTCGGGCATTTTTGCTCTTAGCCCTCGCACTTCGTGAATACTCCTTACAAAAGCATATTGACGATAATGTCTCGCCGAAATGGCAAATTGTGGCTTCGCTTATTTCCACTTTATTCCGCCAAATGGCACAAAATATCAACCTTGGTTGGATAAAAGGATCCTATAGTACAAACCAAAAGTAGTAGTTTGGAAATAAAGCACAGGATTGTAAGGATTGAAGTGGATTACAGTTTAGCTTGATATCAAAGTTGCCTTTGTTTGCAGGAGAGGCATTGTCAATCGTGGCATTTATCTGAAACCAAAATGCGTGCGTTATAACGGCTCGGTCTATTTTGAGCTGCTTTACTTCGTTCCATTTGCTTAGTAAATGTTTGTAAGATAGAAAAATAAATTGCTTGTTTGTCATAAGTTGGCTCCTAGGAGAAAAATTACGAAGCCTCTTCGTCAATATTTCGGGCCTTTTCGCTTTTTCGCCCTCGCACTTCGTGAATACTCTTCGTAAATGCATACTAATGACACTGTTTTACCGAAATGACAAAATGTCGCTTACCTTATTTCCACGTTATATCGCGAAATTGCACAAAATATACAACTTAGTTGGATAAAAAGATCCTATAGTACAAAATAAAAAGTAGTAGTTTAGATAGTCTAGGAGCCAGCTCCGAAAAAATGTCGATTCGTTGCACCCCCTTGCTATATTTGTCTGAATAGCATAAAATGATAGCACAATATCAGAGGAATACGGAATGACATTTTTTATTACTGGGCTAGCGGGACATCACCTTGATATCGGGCATTTTCTACCGGGTACCTTTTGGTCCCTCCTTGCTAATTATGCAAATTTTAATTCTGCTATGGAGTTTCAAATAAATGTGAAGTATAGAAAAATTTGGTCCAAATTCTCCAAACTTGGACACAGCAGTAAACATTAATCATTCTTAGATTTAAGCATATATCAAAGTTGTTTCCATGGAAACTGTTGCTACGAGACGTAATTAATTCAGTTCGAAGCGTTACATCAATTTTCCATGTTTCAAATCGAAAATGATTTTAGGAAATGTTGTCTACCAGAGTTTTGAAGCACGATTTTATCACATTTTGTCTACTTAAGTGTTTTTATATCAGTCTGCTAAAAATAGACGTTATTTGTTACTATTTCCAAGTGTCAAACCTCAAAGTTTGGTCAATGAATGCTTCAAGACACGCCACAGTCGTTTTCGTTTCTCGTATTGGTCACATATGAAAACTATAGAACTTAATCCTATAGTTATTGCAATAACCATAGCTCCTGGAAGAGTAATTAAATTCCAGGATTGCATGCAGAAGGGGGCCCACGCTACTCCCTGATAGGCATCACAAGGTATCCTCATCTATAAAAGTTCCCCATAACACGCACATAATTCTACGGGGGGTGACAACTCAAAGAAGGCCTGTTTCGGGAGAAAAACAAAATTCTTCCGGGAATCTGCGGAAGATTTTGCCGGGAATCGGGAGACTAGAAAAATTTTCGGGGAAGCATGAGATAATGTTGTTAAAATTTCGGGAAGTTTCAAATTTTTGCGAGAATGTCTCCGAAAAAATCGGGAAGATATTCCAAATTTTCGGGACTATTTTCAGTTCCACACAGTATTGCTGAAACAGCGTTTGTTAGAGTTGTGACCCCCCGTTAATTCTGTTACATACGAAGTACACTCAACTCTCTCTAAGGCGGACACCATCGGTCCAAATTTACTGTCCGCCTTAGAGAGAGTTCATGTAACCTAATACCCGAACATCAAAACTGAAACCAGTGCTTTATAACTTTAATTGCAGTGTACAATGTAGTCAACGCAAATGCGTTGTTGCATAACTGACGGGAAAAGTGACTTTAAGATTGTATTAAGACATATTATAAGGTCTGGTATATTTTATTAAAACCACTGTTATCCGATTGCGTTAATTTTTCGGAATTGTGGACCTGTTAAAAAAATTTCATAAACATCCGGTGTCCGCTTTGAGAGGTTTTTGAACCAACATGTTGAAAAAAGTGTCCGCTGTCCGCCTTAGAGAGAGTTCAGTTACAGAGAAACAAGTGAAATTGGGCAGGAACTAAATTTTCTTTCCGCCTTTAAAAGAGGTGTCCGCCATAGAGAGGTGTCCGCTTAGAGAGAGTTGACTGTAATATGAAAATGACAAATAACAGTCAAATATGAAGTACTTCTTAAACAATACTTGAGTGAAATCATAAGTGCCAAAATCCCAACTAAATGTCAAACTTTTATTCCTCCAAAACAAGCACCACTTTTATGAAATTTTCTAATCGTTATCCTAGTCATCACTGGTCTCCTCTAAGCAGAGAGTGTTCTGACAGGTTTCGTTGTTCATACACAAGCAGGCTTCTGTGCAGGGTATACAGTTGGCCTTGCATTGACACATAATCGTCTTTCTTTCATGCTGAACGGTTGAATTTACGGCCGGATTTTCAGCTGTAAAAGACCCGTCGGTGCGGGATTTTTCGTCACCAATCGGCGTCCTGATATGTTGTAACAGACTATAGCTTCTGAAAGGAGGACTTTCGTTGTTTTCTTGTTTCTGGCAGAACATCCAGTATCTTGCAAGGTCTGCTGTGGCGGTTCTATCAAAACTGTCACTGGTGTAGAGAACAGAAAAGGTAATTCACAAGATTCCATGGTAAGTTTTGTTGGAGGGATCGCATAGCTGTTCTGGGACCCTGGAATTACTGCATAGTGTCTTCAGTGCCTTTCCCCTTGCCGATGGAAGATAACCCGCTCGTGTTCTCACGACACACACTTCACTGCAGAGCTTATTGTGGAGATCGTGAATAGGTATGTAACGGATCTTGTATTGTATGTATTGGTCTTTAACGACAGCTCGTTGCACGGCAGAGATGTAAAGAAGTACACGAAAAACACTGCGAAATCTGTGTCACGGGACTGGATTACGATCCTTCCACAGGTTTCTGAAGCGTGCTTAACATATAGAAGGATTCTTGTATCTGCTCATTCGTGGTCATTCTGAAGCTCTGACAAGACTGTCAAGGACGTCTTATGGTTACATTCCTTCACATACATTGGTTTGGTCGCAGAAGCTTCCAGCGATCAATAACCCTTTTTCCAGGTCGGATCATGGACTACTTTGCCATCGCACATCATGTATAGAAAAGGAAATGCACTATTGACGTCCTGTCCACAGCGTTACTAATTTATTTGACCCAGTGCTTCGGAATTGGAGTCTTGTCAGAGTTTATATGGATTTCAAGCGAACTGTTCACTCCTCGCCGTTCTCTTTTTACGCCTTTGCTGGAATGTTGGCTGCTTTGAACAATTATCCTGGCTATAAGTTTTGCTGTGATTACTCTAAACAGCTTCTTCAAAAATATTTCATCGAGCTAGCTGACTTCAGAGATTGCGATCCAATGCCACCGAAGATTAAAGCCGCTTTCAGCTCACTTCTAGGGAGCCTTGCCTATACTAAAGTAGGCTAATAAACGACCAAACCAGCTTATGTCAGCATGGTAACTTCCTTTTCTTCTTCCCTTCATATTCTGTCCTTCTTGGACCAAGACGCAATCGTCATCACATTAGCCATTGTGATTTTAACCCAAAAATCAATGGCATCGCTGGGAAGCCTTTTGGATGCAAATTCTTACACTCAGGCTGCTTCCGTCTGTTTGGCGCTTGTAAGTTAGTCTGCTTTCTCAGTAGGCATCAATAAACTAGTCGCAATATTGACGAATGTTGCTGGTTCCTTGTTTTCCCAAACCAGATGAAAGGGGTTATACTTTCTGGACATCCATCGTATCCCTAATTTTTCTGAGTAGTGTTTGGTAGCAGCATTAACTTCAGTCCTTTCGTGGCTTGTAAGAAACCACCTATCGAGTGCAGCAGAATTTGTGGAAATGCCAACTATCCCCCACGTCTTCCTGTTATGATATGCAGTTTGTCCAAACCCACGTCTGTCCAATTAACCTGGAAGAAAGGCGGTTCCAATCTGCCGATAGCGTAGTTTCCCTTCTCAAATTGTCAATGCACTTATGGAGCCATAGTTGGTAGTAACCTCATGTCAGAAATATATACTGGAAGCCATATAAGAAAACAAGGATTACATCGCCCGGGCCTGTCCTCGGCAACACCTGCAGCTGTGCCGGCTTACGCACTTGGCCCTGAGGGTTCCCATCCGACCCTAGAAGAAGTACCGAAGCCGGGTGACTGCCTCAGATTCCGGACTCCAGCACGATTTCATACAGTCCACTTTCTTCAAAGGAAGTCAGCAACGTGAAAGCCTCATTTCCAAAGGCATAACAGTATGTTTCCTAGACTTTAGTGTGAATGACCCAGACAAAGGCAAAGGTAATGACGCTGTGTTTCTGTTATGTGCTGACCATCATGTTCTGGGCATTCGTCATTAACGTATATATGGTACTGTAATCTATAGCTGAAGCGTTTATCATGGGCCGCTATCCAATAGATGTGACTGGTGGAGACTGAGAGGATATTCTGGCATTAAACGTACCCCAGTTTGCGACGGGCTGGTGATCACTTTGACGCAGAGGGACGCTATGAAATATGCTTTGCTGTTTAGACGACAAAGTATCCAAGTGAAGTCAATTCGGATGAAAGCCGGGATCGGAGAGGATCACCTAGTCACTCAGACCATTGCTGCCGGATCTTCTCTCTGTACAACACCACTGTTGGCCGTCGTCCATGAGTGCCGAACACGACCACAGGCTTCACAGCTGACTGACTTCGCAGAGATATTCTTTTATTGGAATGATCGGCAAATAATGCTGCTTTTGTTTCGGCCGGTATAACTGATTTATTTCCTTTGAAACAACACCATAGTCGTGGCATGCGTTGTCCCGATTCCCATCTTCCCATGTAGTTGTTATCTCCGACAAGCTATATTAATGGGCCAGGCATAAATTACAGCGCATCGCAACCCTTTTGCTGTGATGGCTTCGCGATAATTCCATATGCAGTACTGGTGTCCATGATGTCTTTGAATAACGAACAATCGTGGCATGATGCAGCGTTGTATACTTATCGTCGCGTCGTACTCGCTCAGCCCTCTCCGTTTAATTTAGTGATAAGCCAGACTTTCTACTCCTGGTTAACTTGTTTAAAAAATAATTTTTACCACAATTGCCGCTAAACTGGCAATCTGATTGGTCGATGTGAGTGGTAAATGAGAGTCCAGACAACGGTGCTGACGCTAACATCACACGCGCTTGAAAAAAAACCAATCAGATTGCGAGAAAGTTATAGACAACGCTTGCTCTTTCTTTGCTGTCACGTTTTGTAACAAGACTACGATTTTTCCTTGTATTTTTTTTAAATATTGTTGTAAAAAACAAATTTACACCGGTTTTCCGTGGTGTGGACTCTTATTTACCACGATTTACGTCATCACATGGTCAAAATTTGTTGCTGACTCACTCGGCTGCGCCTCGTGAGTCCACAACATTTTGACCATGTGATGACGTAAATCGTGGTAAATAAGAGTCCACACCACGGAAAACCGGTGTAAATTTGTTAAATTGCAGACACTGAGTTGACCTGAATTCAGTTTTGTATGAGAAACAACGGCGCATTAATACGTTTATAGAAGAAGAAAGTTAACAAGGATGTACATATAGACTAAATTCACGCTTGAAAACTGGACCTGAAGCTGAACTTGACACCAATTGATTTAGATTTGAAACGAATTTGAATGCATTTCTTATTCGCTTCCAAGTTTATATTCTAAAGAAAACTATGGAAACAGGATATTGCAATGCATTCAAACCAAAACAAATAGTCAAGCTGATTATTTCTATCTGTGTTGCTTCTGCCTGCTCTTGCAGGTTACTGCAGTCTTTTCGGGGAAGTTCTGGTTTTCACGTGTGACTAAAACGGGAACTAAAATTTAGCAGTGGCGTGTCTTAAAAAGTTCTCGGGGATTTGAAGTTTGAAAACAATTAAAATGGGCATTTCAGTTGACAAAATGGGAAAGAAAATCCGTACGTCTTTCCGTTTGAAGCCTATAAAATTGCTGTAACTGTATTCACTGGAATAATCTTGTCTCCTAGGAACAGTTTCCAAGGATACAGTCCAAAACACGCACAAATCAAAGAATGACGTATGTTATGTCCAAATTTGGTTTATTTGGACCAAATATTGTATACTTTGCAATTATTTGAAACTCCATTGCAAAATTCAAATTTGCATATTAATTAGCGAAGTGCGGCGAAAAGGTACCCGGTAAAAAAATGCCTGATATCGGGGTGATGTCCCGCTGGCCTATCAATAAAAGATGTCATTCTGTATTCCTTAGATAATGTTCTATCATTTTTTTGCTATTCAGACAAATATAGCAAGGGGGTGCAACGAAATTCATTTTCTAGGCCTCTTTTCAGACTTGGCTCCTAGACTAAGAGATAAAGCGCAGCATTGCATGGATTGAAGTGGATTACAGTTTAGCTTGATATCAAAGTTGCCTTTGTTTGCTGGTGAGGCAGTGTCAATCTTGACATTTATCTGAAATAAAAATGCGTGCGTTATAACGGCTCAGTCTATCTTGAGTTGCTTTACTTCGTTGCATTTGCCTAGTCAATCTTTGTAAGATAGAAAACTAAATTGTTTGTTTGTCATAACCTATGAGACATTTGTTGGCTGGTAGGAGAAAAATTACGGAGCCTCTTCGTCAATATATCGGGCATTTTCGGTTTTAGCCGTCGAACTTCGTGAATACTCTTCGTAAATGCATACTAATGACACTGTTCCGCCGAAATGACAAAATGTCGCTTAGCTTATTTCCACGTGATAACGCCAAACGGCACAAAATATACAACTTGGTTGGATAAAAATATCCTATAGCACAAAATAAAGGTAGTAGTTTGGAGACAAAGCGCAGGATTACAAGGATTAAAGTGGATTAAGATTTAGGTTGATAGAAAAGTTGTCTTGCTTTGCTGGAGAGGCAGTGTCACTCTCTACATTTATCTGAAATCAAAATGCGTGCGCTATAACGGCTCAGTCTATTTTTAGCTGCTTTACTTCGTTGTATTTGCTTAGCTAATGTTTGAAAGATGGAAAAGTGAATTGTTTGTTTATCATAACTTATGAGACATTTAATGGCTCCCAGGAGAAAAATTGCGGAGTCTCTTCGGGCATTTTCGGTTTTAGCCGTGGCACGGCGTGAATACTCTTCGTAAATGCATAGTCATGACACTGTCCCGCCGAAATGGCAAAATGTCGTTTAACCTTTTTCCACGTTATATCGCCAAATGGCACAAAGTAAACAACTTAGTTGGATAAAAAGATCCTATAGCACAAAATAAAAGTAGTAGTTTGGAGACAAAGCGCAAGATTCCAAGGATTGAAGTGGATTAAGATTTAGGTTGATATAAAAGTTGTTTTTGTTTTCTGTAGAGGCAGTGTCAATCGTGACATTTATCTGAAATCAAAATGCGTGCGTTATAACGGCTCAAACTATTTTTAGCTGCTTAACTTCGTTCCATTTGCTTAATCAATGTTTGTAAGATAGAAAGCTGAAAGGTTTGCTTGTCATAACTTATGAGTCATTTGTTGGCTCCTAGGAGAAAAATTACGGAGCGTCTTCGTAAATATTTCGAGCATTTTCGGTTTTGGCCGTCGCACTTCGTGAATACTCTTCGTAAATGAATACTGATGAGACTGTCCCACCGAAATGGCAAAATGTCGCTGAGCTTATTTCCGCGTTATATCGCCAAATGGCACAAAATATACAACTTAGTTGGATAAAAAGATCCTATAGCACAAACCAAAAGTAGTAGTTTGGAGATAAAGCGCAAGATTGCAAGGATTGAAGTGGATTACAGTTTAGCTTCATATCAAAGCTGCCTTTGTTTGAGTGAGGTGCGGGATTGCTAAAAATTGGTTCTATTCTTTTCAATTCTTTTTAGAACGAGGCATTGAGACAATGAGCTCTATTCTTATTCAATGAGATGCAAATTAGTATCTTCCAACTTTCTGCAATCCCGCACCTTGGAGCTTTGTTTGCAGGAGGGGCATTGTCAATCGTGACATTTATCTGAAATCAAAATGTGTGCGTTATAACGGCTCAGTCTATTTTGAGCCGCTTTAGTTGCATTTGCTTAGCTAATGTTTGTAAGATGGAAAAATAAATTGGTTGTTTGATAACTTATGAGACATTTGTTGGCTCCTAGGAGAAAAATTACGGAGCCTCTTCGGCCATTTTTCGAAAATTTTCGGTTTTAAGCTCGCACCTCGTGAATACTTTTCGTAAATGCATAGTAATGACACTGTCCCGCCGAAATGGTAAAATGTCGCTTAGCTTATTTCCACTTTATATCGCCAAATGGCACAAAATATACAACTTGGTTGGATAAAAAGATCCTATAGTAGAAACCAAAAGTAGTAGTTTGGAGATAAAGCGCAGGATTGCAAGGATTGAAGTGGATTAAGATTTACGTTGATAGAAAAGTTGTCTTTGTTTGCAGGAGAGGCAGTGTCAATCGTGACATTTATGTGAAACCAAAATGCGTGCGTTATAACGGCTCGGTCTATTTTGAGCTGCTTTACTTCGTTCCATTTGCTTAGTAAATGTTTGTAAGATAGAAAAATAAATTGCTTGTTTGTCATAAGTTGGCTCCTAGGAGAAAAATTACGAAGCCTCTTCGTCAATATTTCGGGCCTTTTCGCTTTTTCGCCCTCGCACTTCGTGAATATTCTTCGTAAATGCATACTAATGACACTGTTTTGCCGAAATGCCAAAATGTCGCTTAACTTCTTTCCATGTTATATCGCCAAATGGCACAAAATATACAACTTAGTTGGATAAAAAGATCCTATTGCACAAAAAAAGTAGTAGTTTGGAGACAAAGCGCAGGATTCCAAGGATTGAAGTGGACTAAGATTTAGGTTGATATAAAAATTGTCTTTGTTTGCTGTAGAGGCAGTGCCAATCATGACATTTGTCTGAAATCAAAATGCGTGCGTTATAACGGCACCGTCTATTTTAAGCTGGTTTACTTCGTTGCATTTCCTTAGTTAATGTTTGTAAGATGCAAAAGTTAATTGTTCGTTTGTCATAACTTATGAGACATTTGTTGGCTCCGATGAGAAAAATTACGGAGCTTCTTCGTCAATATTTCGGGCATTTTCGGTCTTAGCCGACGCACTTCGTGAATACTCCTCGTAAAAGCATATTGATGATAATGTCTCGCCGAAATGGCAAATTGTGGCTTCGCTTATTTCCACTTTATATCGCCAAATGGCACAAAATATAAACCTTGGTTGGATAAAAAGATCCTATAGTACAAACCAAAAGTAATAGTTTGGAGATAAAGCGCAGGATTGCAAGGATTGAAATGGATTACAGTTTAGCTGGAAATCAAAGTTGCCTTTGTATGCTGGAGAGGCAGTGTCAATCGTGACATTTATCTGAAACCAAAATGCGTGCGTAATAACGTCTCAAACTATTTTTAGCTGCTTTACTTCGTTGCATTTGCGTAGTTATTGTTTGTAAGATGGAAAAATCAATTGTTTGTTTGTCCTAACTTATGAGACATTTGTTGGCTCCTAGGAGAAAAATTACGGGCCTCTTCGTCAATATTTCGGGCATTTTCAGATTTAGCCGTCATACTTCTTGAATACTCCTCGTAAATGCATACTACTGACACTGTTCCGCCAAAATGACAAAATGTCGCTAAGCTTATTTCCGCGTTATATCGCCAAATGGCACAAAATATACAACTTAGTTGGATAAAAAGATCCTATAGTACAAACCAAAAGTAGTAGTTTGGAGATAAAGCGCAAGATTGCAAGGATTAAAGTGGATTACAGTTTAGCTTCATATCAAAGCTGCCTTTGTTTGCAGAAGAGGCATTGTCAATCGTGGCATTTATCTGAAATCAAACTGCGTTTGTTATAAACGCTCTGTCTATTTGAGCTGCTTTACTTCGTTGCATTTGCTTAGCTAATACTTGTAAGATGGAAAAAATAAATTGTTTGTTTGTCATAAGTTGAGACGTTTGTTGGCTCCTACGAGCAAATTTACGGAGGCTCTTCGTCAATTTTTCGGGATTTACTGTTTTGGCCGTGCCAATTCGTGAATACTCTTCGTACTTGCATAGTAATGACACTGTCCGCCGAAATGGCAAAATGTGGCTTAACTTATTTCCACGTTATATCACCAAATGGCACAAAATATACAACTTAATTGGATAAAAAGATCCTATAGTACAAAACAAAAGTAGTCTTTTAGAGATAAAACGCAGGATTGCAAGGATTGAAGTGGATTACAGTTTAGGGGTCTTTCTGCATGTTCCGGTACCCATTAACCACTCATTGTCTTCTATTGTTTGTGAGGTATTGTATTTTTCGTTTTGTTTTGCATTTGTATTATTGTCGTTCTTTGTTCCTTTTGTTTTACGTAATATGTGACCGGTACATGCAGAATCTACCCAGTTTAGCTTGAAATCAAAGTTGCCTTTGTTTGCTGGAGAGGCAGTGTCAATCGTGACATTTTTCTGAAATCAAAATGCGTGCGTTATAAGGCTCAGTCTATTTTGAGCCGCTTTTCTTTGTTGCATTTGTTAAGCTAATGTTTGTAAGATGGAGGAATAAATTGTTTGTTTGTCAACACTTCTGAGACATTTGTTGGCTCCTAGAGGAAAAACTACGGAGCCTCTTCGTCAATATTTCGGGCATTTTCGGTTTTAGACGTCGAACTTCGTGAATACTCGTCGTAAATGCATATTAATGACACTGTTTCGCCGAAATGACAAAATGTCGCTTAGCTTATTTCCACGTTATATCACGAAATGGCACAAAATATACAACTTAGTTGGATAAAAAGATCCTATAGCACAAAATAAAAGTAGTAGGTTGGAGACAAACGCAAGATTCCAAGGATTGAAGTGGATTAAGATTTAGGTTGATAGAAAGTTGTCTTGCTTTGCTGGAGAGGTAGTGTCACTCTCTACATTTATCTGAAATCAAAATGCGTGCGCTATAACGGCTCAGTCTATTTTAAGCTGCTTTACTTCGTTGCATTTGCTTAGCTAATGTTTGAAAGATGGAAAAGTGAATTGTTTGTGTTCTATAAACGAACACATAGCGCTTCCAAATGTTTATAATAACATTAAGAATTTGTAGAAATAATTAAGAATGCTCTAGAGACTTTTGTTTCATCTCAAAATATTCTTTCGAGGTGCGATTTATTATTTGCATGTATCTTATACCATCAGGAGGCCGTTAGACATTTGCATTTTTATGTTTTGCTGAAAAAGGCAACAGTAGTTGCCGAAACGTCCAAAACAACATTTTTAGCCAGTGTCAACTTTTTAATATCTTTTTATTTTTAACATGCCTGGTTACACACCAAACATTTTTAAGTGAATTGTTTGTTTATCATAACTTATGAGACATTTAATGGCTCCCAGGACAAAAATTGCGGAGTCTCTTCGTCAATATTCGGGCATTTTCGGTTTTAGCAGTGGCACTTCGTGAATACTCTTCGTAAATGCATAGTAATGACACTGTCCCGCCGAAATGGCAAAATGTCGTTAAAATTATTTCCACGTTATAGCGCCAAATGGCAGAAAATATACAATTTGGTTGGATAAAAAAGATCCTATGACACAAAATAAAAGTAGTAGTTTGGAGACAAAGCGCAAGATTCCAAGGATTGAAGTGGATTAAGATTTACGTTGATAGAAAAGTTGTCTTTGTTTGCAGGAGAGGCAGTGTCAATCGTGACATTTATGTGAAACCAAAATGCGTGCGTTATAACGGCTCGGTCTATTTTGAGCTGCTTTACTTCGTTCCATTTGCTTAGTAAATGTTTGTAAGATAGAAAAATAAATTGCTTGTTTGTCATAAGTTGGCTCCTAGGAGAAAAATTACGAAGCCTCTTCGTCAATATTTCGGGCCTTTTCGCTTTTTCGCCCTCGCACTTCGTGAATACTCTTCGTAAATGCATACTAATGACACTGTTTTGCCGAAATGCCAAAATGTCGCTTAACTTCTTTCCACGTTATATCGCGAAATGGCACAAAATATACAACTTACTTGGATAAAAAGATCCTATTGCACAAAAAAGTAGTAGTTTGGAGACAAAGCGCAGGATTCCTAGGATTGAAGTGGACTAAGATTTAGGTTGATATAAAAATTGTCTTTGTTTGCTGTAGAGGCAGTGTCAATCATGACATTTGTCTGAAATCAAAATGCGTGCGTTATAACGGCACCGTCTATTTTTAGCTGGTTTACTTCGTTGCATTTCCTTAGTTAATGTTTGTAAGATGCAAAAATTAATTGTTCGTTTGTCATAACTTATGAGACATTTGTTGGCTCCGAGGAGAAAAATTACGGAGCTTCGTCAATATTTCGGGCATTTTCGGTCTTAGCCGTCGCACTTCGTGAATACTCCTCGTAAAAGCATATTGATGATAATGTCTCGCCGAAATAGCAAATTGTGGCTTCGCTTATTTCCACTTTATATCGCCAAATGGCACAAAATATAAACCTTGGTTGGATAAAAAGATCCTATAGTACAAACCAAAAGTAATAGTTTGGAGATAAAGCGCAGGATTGCAAGGATTGAAATGGATTACAGTTTAGCTGGAAATCAAAGTTGCCTTTGTATGCTGGAGAGGCAGTGTCAATCGTGACATTTATCTGAAACCAAAATGCGTGCGTAATAACGTCTCAAACTATTTTTAGCTGCTTTACTTCGTTGCATTTGCGTAGTTATTGTTTGTAAGATGGAAAAATCAATTGTTTGTTAGTCCTAACTTATGAGACATTTGTTGGCTCCTAGGAGAAAAATTACGGGCCTGTTCGTCAATATTTCGGGCATTTCGAGAGGCAGTGTCAATCGTGACATTTTTCTGAAATCAAAATGCGTGCGTTATAAGGCTCAGTCTATTTTGAGTCGCTTTACTTCGGTGCATTTATTAAGCTAATGTTTGTAAGATGGAGTAATAAATTGTTTGTTTGTCATCACTTCTGAGACATTTGTTGGCTCTTAGGGGAAAAATTACGTAGGCTCTTCGTCAATATTTCGGGCATTTTCGGTTTTAGCCGTCGCACTTCGTGAATACTCTTCGTAAATGCATACTGATTTTTGTATTACAAATAGTAAATACAATGTGTTGCAATACAATGAAGAAAAGAAAGCAAGAGTAAAATAGTTACGATACATATGCAAAAAGAGAAGAAAAATAATATATTAATTGAAAAAAGTACAATATAGCTTAAACGAATATATGTAAACTCATTGACCTCAGTCCCGGCCAAAAATGGTCTTAGAAGACCAATAAGACTCAACTGCTTTAAAAAATTGCAGCTTTCTAAATCGCGCGAACATTTTCAGTTGCGTGCATTGACTAGAATGTCACTCAAATTGAGACATCCAATAAAAATAAAAAAGTCAGCGATTTTCGCAGAATATCAGCGTTTGAATTTGGAGAAGAACAAAAATGACCGATTTTAACGTCATAGAAGAAGAACAAAAATTACCTTTTTGCCTCCAGTTATCCTAAATCATCGTTGCAAACCCAAAAGTTAACATTCACAGCAAAAGTCAGGTTTAGTCCTACCTTAGAAATGATTTTTGCTCTTATTCGTTGTCCGGGCCAAGCTACATCCTCTCGTTCTAGTGCATCCTTGCCTTGCCTCGATTTTCAACATCACGACCGCACTGCATGCTGGGAAATAACGATAATTTTTGACAGGGTTCGTTCCTTTCCCCACATATTTCAAATTTATACTAAGTCCATAGCCACTCCGACCTACCACCGAAATTTGGCGCTTGTTGTTTTCTTCAGTGGTCGCAAATCCCAAAATATGCCGTGGTAGGTCATGAAATTCATCAGTAGTGGAGTCCCAAGGCTACTTCGTTTCGGAGCGGCCATTTTTTCACTTCTACGAACAACAAGCCAAATTCGCAAACGAAGTACATCACCTTACTCGCTTCTTTGAGAAAGTGGACTCTTAGCTACTTTCACGCTTAATGATGCTCATCAGGCAGCTACTAAAGATAAAAAATGGCTGTGACCTTACCAAAAATCGCATACAAACCATATTTGAGCCGCTATTATAGCTTAACGAAGCAAAAACACGTCATAATGACGTTTCTAGAAAACTCGAGCCTTCAGTTGTTTAGAACAGCAACACTTACCATGGTAACCCCAAATATGGAGTCACGAAATCCTATGGATCGGTTATATGCAGAAAATCACTCAAAAACGTAAAAAGTCACTGACGACAATAACTTAAGGGAGTTGCACTAGCATTCATTTAGCCCATGTTTTTTTAATTGCTCTGATCGGTTAGATTTAAAAGCTATGGTGCGTAAAATATCAATTTTGTTATCAAGGCGCAAAAGAAAACTGTCGAAGTCTAGGATGCCGCCGCCTACGCTTGTTGCAAAAACATGATATTTGGCGACAATCAAACAGTAGTTAAGAACTTTCCAATTGTTTGACTCTTTGTGCCAACCGTATAAAATAGTATTTTCAGATAAAGTCAGTTTTTCATTAAATTTTTCTCGCCACCAGTTAGAAAAAAAGTCCAAAACAACGAGGATACACTGCAAGTAATTAACATGTGTCTTAGAGATTGATTTTCAAGGTTACATAAAGGACAGACTTGCCAGACTTAGAAATCGCACTGTTTTGCCGATTTGGCGACGATTTGAGGCCAGGACGCCGATTTCGAGATCTGGTGTGTGCAAAAGTGAGATTTTGCTAAAACTTGCTCCGCACGGCCCCAAACCTGCCTTTCGTACACTTTTCATAGAAATCGCACTGCTTTCCTGATTTGGCGATGATTTGAAGCCAGTACGACGATTTTGAGATTTGGTGTGTGCTCAAAAGTGAGATTTTGCCAAAACGTGCTCCGCACGGCCCCAAACGTGCGTTTTGTGCACTTTTCATAGAAATCGCACAATATCTGTCTCCATTTAGAATTTAGGTTTCAAAATATGATGCCATCCAAGAATCAGGACCGCCATTTTAGAATTTTTCTCAAAGAAAACAATTATAAAAAATGGACAATTTATCCAAATCATCTGAAACTTGGTACAGAACATCCTAATAATCTGTAAATGTACACATCAAAGCACAAGTCCATATCTTTCTCCATTCAGCATTTAGGTTTCAAAAATATGTTTTTTCCTAGCCATTTTCATTGATGTCATAATGACGTCACAATGAGACATCGACACTGTCAATCTACTAACCTTATGATTTTGTACTATCTGCTAAATTTGAAGTCTAAAGCGGTAATACTTTAGGAGTTATGATGGGGTATGTTTTAAGACATATCAGTGTCCGTACATGAAGCTGGTCATCACAGCAGGGACAAGCCATGGAGCGGTGAGTACACGCTCTTTTGTGCTCCGCATTTGTACTCTATTTAGACCTTTTTAAGACTATGCACGACCAAACCAACTATCAGAACTATGACATAAGGTCCTAGTGCTACTCTAGGAAACTGTTTTTCCAACCGAAAGTGTTTGCTTTTGCACAGTCAGCAGTTTATCTTTAGATATTTAATCCTTGCCTCAAGAAATCACTTTATGGCTTTTAGAGACAAAGGACGAGGGTTTATCTATACTTTTATGATAGATGTAGTTGATACACCAGGAAAGGAACACTTTGGTGTAAGTTTTGCGTGAATTCATCATTGTGCTTAGGAGTAATTAATAACTGAATAATTAATTAGCTGCAAATTTCAACCGTTAATAACATCGTCAGATCTTGTGTTTATGGTAGTGTTTATATCAATCGAGTTAGATCCTAAAGTGATCTAACCGTGTTGCTAAAGTCAAGGAAACAGCTTCTAAAGCATGCGAGTTATTAACAGTAGAATTTTGTCCAACATGGCGGATCCAAAAGTGCATCAAACATGCAAACGAGGCTATACTTTGAACGTTAATATCTCTGACGGGATTTTATCACACTTCCTCAAATTCGCAGGATATATACAACGTCTTTAATACTATTTGCCAATACACTCGGCGTTATTATCGGCTCAACGGTTTGTTTCTAGCCTTGTTTACAAGTTTTTCAAACATGGAAACGAGGCTACAATTTGATCGTTAATATCTCTAAGGGGATTACATCAAACAAATTCAAATTTGCAGGATATATAGCATGACTTTTATACTATCTGCGAATATACTCGGTTTTAATATCGGCTCAATCTTATGCTTCTAGTTCAAATCCTCGAACACATGCGAAAACACCTCAACACAAGCTAATATAATATAATATAATATAATATAATAAAATACATTATCATGCTTATAATGGTGACCAAGCAGCGAAGGATGTCTTGAAGGTGAAAAGACAAAGAGTACCGTACAACAAGGACAAAGACATTAACTGCAACACGTTTCGCTCCGATTATCGCCACTGTGCAGTTCTTTACCAAGCAGTGGATGCTTTGGGCCTTGAAATGCTACAAAGGGGCGCCAAACGGGCCTTGGGGTGCATGTCCTGGATCTCTCAACAAACGAGAGATTGATGACCTAGCCTCGAAGGTGCTACAAAGGTGCGCCAAACGGGCCTTGGGGTGCATGTTGATGATCTCTCAGCAATGAGAGATTGATGACCAAGCCTCACGAGCCCTTGACACTGAGACATTATATGGAATGTACAAGTTAACGCTAGACTGTGCGCCAGAAACGTTTCACTTAAACGAAGATCAAACAGTTGGCGATGCAGATAAGGACATTGAGAGAGACGAGGAAGAGAAGAAGTCCAGGAAAAGAAAAGCCACGCCAACAGACAGTGAGAGCGACTACGAACCTGTAAAGAAGGCAAAGGAGAAAACAGCAAGTGCCCTTACAACAGACAGCGAGAGCGATTTCCAAGCGCCCGTAAAGAAAACGAAAAAGAAAACAGCAAGTCCCCTGAAGAGCGATGACGAAGCGCCCGTAAAGAAAACGAAAAAGAAAGCAGCAAGCCCCCTGAAGAGCGACAGCGAGCAGAAACGGGCCTTAGAGTGCATGTCGATGTTCTCTCAGCAATGAGAGATTGATGACCAAGCCTCAAGAGCACTTGACACTGGGACATTATATGGAATGCACAAGTTAACGCTAGACTGTTCGCCAGAAACGTTTCACTTAAACGAAGATCAAACAGGTGGCGATGCAGATAAGGACATTCAGAAAGACGAGGAAGAGAAGAAGTCCAGGAAAAGAAAAGCGATACCAACAGACAGTGAGAGCCACTACGAACCTGTAAAGAAGGCAAAAGAGAAATCAGCAAGTGCCCTTACAACAGACAGCGAGAGCGATTTCTTAGCGCCCGTAAAGAAAACGAAAAAGAAAACAGCAAGTCCCCTGAAGAGCAATGACGAAGCGCCCGTAAAGAAAACGAAAAAGAAAGCAGCAAGTCCACTAAAGAGCGACAGCGAGCAGAAGAAAAGAAGCCATCATAAGGAGAGGATGTGTAGGATAACAGGCTGCTTCTTTTACGGCTACAACCTTCAACGTGATATACAAATGCTCGTCAGGAAGGGCGGCATAGAAGAGGAAGACATTCCCCGTTTGACGTCGATGATTTGAGGCCAGTACGACGATTTTGAGATCTGGTGTGCTTTAAGTGAGATTTTGCAAAAACTTGCTCCTCACGGCCCCAAACGTGCGTTTTGTGCACGTTTCATAGAAATGCAGTTTTCGCTTTTTGGCGATGATTTGAGGCCAGTACCACGATTTTGAGATCCGGTGTGTTCAAAAGTGAGAGTTTGCCAAAACGTGCGTCTTGTGCACTTTTCAAAGAAATGCACTGTACAGCTGTCTCTGCCATTCTGTGCACTGTTCGATGATGTTTCGCAGAGTGAATATTTGATCTGTGCACCCTCTTCTTGGTCGAAAACCAGCCTGCTCCTATCGGAGTTGCTGGTCCACCGCGTCTGAAATTCGCTTGATGATGATTTTTGCGAGGATCTTGCTTGGAACAGACAGGAGGGTGATTCCTCTCCAGTTGTTACAGTTGCTCAGGGCTCCCTTTTTCGGGATCTTTACTATGACGCCTTCCGTCCAATCTTCTGGTAGTTGCTTCTCGTCCCAGATGGCTGTAAAGAGTGGCTGAAGAACTTGCGCTACAAGCTCTGGGTCTGCCTTGAAGAGTTCTGCTTTGAGGTTGTCTTGACCTGGGGCCTTTCCGTTTTTGAGGGATCTGATGGCTGCCACAATTTCTTCTTTCTCAGGTGGCGCTGTATTTACATCCAGGTCTTTGGCCGGGTCCTGTACATCCGCTGTAACTGTTGGTGGTGGTCTGTTTAGAACTTCGCTGAAATGTTCTGCCCATCTCGCCTCTTGTTCCGCATCTGTTGTTAGTAGCCGTCCCTGTTTATCGGCGATGGGTGCGTCTGTAGATCCCCGGTACTTGCCGCTGACGAGCTTAGTGATTTTGTACACTCGTCCTTGTTCTCCTCTGGCAGCGGCCTCTTCTGCTTCCCTTGCAAGGCCTTCCATGTAGGCCCGCTTGTTGGCCCTAGTCATTCTTTTCACTGTTTGATCAGCTTCCCTGTACTGTTGCTTGTACCTCTCTTTCAGCCTCTCTGATTTGGTCTCCAACACTCTCTTCTAAAGGGCTCTCCTGTTCTCAATGGCTTTCCAAAACTTGGAACTTGTTCTTCAGCTTAAGGATGAAGGCATTCTTTATCTTAGGGGCGCGCAGCTTCTCCACGTCAAACTGCTGTTGTCTTGGTTTCTCAGGTCCATTCTTTCTCAGTTTCACTTTCAGAGTTGCTGTGACAAGGTGGTTATCACTGCCAACTTCTGCTCCTCTTTTCACTCTAACGTCTTGCAGCGATCTTCTCCACACCCCATTAATCATCAGGTGGTCGATCTGATTCTTGTCTCTGCCGTTAGGTGAACACCAGGTAAGTTTATGGATGTCTGGGTGTGCAAAGAGAGTCCCGCCAATGACAAGATCGTATGTCCAGCAGCATTCAAGCAGTCTCTCTCCATTGTTGTTCATACTTCCACACCCTTTCTTACCCATGGCTCTCTCGTAGTTGGTGTTATCATTTCCAACTTTAGCATTCAAGTCTCCCATCACTATCTTCATTTCATGTCTTGGTATGTTCTCCAAAACTTGCTCCGCACGGCCCGAAACGTACGTTTTGTGCATTTTTCATATAAATGCACCGTTTCGCTTTTTGGCGATGATTTGAGGCTAGTACCACGATTTTGACATCCGGTGTGCTCAAAAGTGAGGTTTTGCCAAAACTTGCTCCGCACGGCCCCAAACGTGAGTTTTGTGCATTTTTGATAGAAAATCACTGTTTTTGCTTTTTGGCGATGGTTTGAGGCCAGTACCACGATTTTGACATCTGGTGTGTTCAAACGTGGGATTTTGCCAAAACATGCTCCGCACGGCCCCAAACGTACGTTTTGTGCATTTTTCATAGAAATGCACTGTTTTCGGTTTTTGGCGATGATTTGAGGTGCTTAGACGGGACGTCTTCTTCTGCATGTTTTTGTGGATGTGCGACATGAGTGCTAAATCGTCAGCAAAGTCCAGGTCTTCGAGTTGTGTCAAGAGGGTCCATCTGATGCCTCGCGCTTGGTCTGCTGTTGTCTGTCTCATCACCCAGTCGATTGTCAAGTTGAAAAGGATCGCAGACATACAACAGCCTTGTATAACACCGGTCTTCACGCTGAAGCTGATCTCGCTGCTTCTTACCCTGCATGAGAAGTTGCTTTAGAAGCTTTTGATGACAAGAACAATCGCCTGCGGTATTCCATATGCCCTGAGAATTCGCCATAGACTCTCTCGATGGATGCTATCAAAGGCTTTTTCAAAGTCTTCAAAGTTGATGTACTGCTGTCTCTGCCATTCTGTGCACTGTTCGATGATGTTTCGCAGAGTGAATATTTGATCTGTGCACCCTCTTCTTGGTCGAAAACCAGCCTGCTCCTATCGGAGTTGCTGGTCCACCGCGTCTGAAATTCGCTTGATGATGATTTTTGCGAGGATCTTGCTTGGAACAGACAGGAGGGTGATTCCTCTCCAGTTGTTACAGTTGCTCAGGGCTCCCTTTTTCGGGATCTTTACTATGACGCCTTCCGTCCAATCTTCTGGTAGTTGCTTCTCGTCCCAGATGGCTGTAAAGAGTGGCTGAAGAACTTGCGCTACAAGCTCTGGGTCTGCCTTGAAGAGTTCTGCTTTGAGGTTGTCTTGACCTGGGGCCTTTCCGTTTTTGAGGGATCTGATGGCTGCCACAATTTCTTCTTTCTCAGGTGGCGCTGTATTTACATCCAGGTCTTTGGCCGGGTCCTGTACATCCGCTGTAACTGTTGGTGGTGGTCTGTTTAGAACTTCGCTGAAATGTTCTGCCCATCTCGCCTCTTGTTCCGCATCTGTTGTTAGTAGCCGTCCCTGTTTATCGGCGATGGGTGCGTCTGTAGATCCCCGGTACTTGCCGCTGACGAGCTTAGTGATTTTGTACACTCGTCCTTGTTCTCCTCTGGCAGCGGCCTCTTCTGCTTCCCTTGCAAGGCCTTCCATGTAGGCCCGCTTGTTGGCCCTAGTCATTCTTTTCACTGTTTGATCAGCTTCCATGTACTGTTGCTTGTACCTCTCTTTCAGCCTCTCTGACTTGGTCTCCAACACTCTCTTCTAAAGGGCTCTCCTGTTCTCAATGGCTTTCCAGGTATCCATTGTTATCCACTCTTTCCTCCTCTTTCGTCCTCTTCCTAAGCAAGCTTCACTGGTCTGTGTATAGGCTGATCTTATTTGCTTCCACGCGGTGTCGATTCCAACCGACTCTGTCTGGGTGTAGTTTTCAGCATCTGCCAAAACTTGGAACTTGTTCTTCAGCTTAAGGATGAAGGCATTCTTTATTTTATGCACCGTTTCGCTTTTTGGCGATGATTTGAGGCTAGTACCACGATTTTGACATCCGGTGTGCTCAAAAGTGAGGTTTTGCCAAAACTTGCTCCGCACGGCCCCAAACGTGAGTTTTGTGCATTTTTGATAGAAAATCACTGTTTTTGCTTTTTGGCGATGGTTTGAGGCCAGTACCACGATTTTGACATCTGGTGTGTTCAAACGTGGGATTTTGCCAAAACATGCTCCGCACGGCCCCAAACGTACGTTTTGTGCATTTTTCATAGAAATGCACTGTTTTCGCTTTTTGGCGAAGATTTGAGGTCAGTACGACGATTTTGAGATCTGGTGTGCTCAAAAGTGAGGTTTTGCCAAAACTTGCTCCGCACGGCCCCAAACGTGCGTTTTGTGCATTTTTCTATAGAAATGCACTGTTTTTGCTTTTTGGCGATGGTTTGAGGCGAGTATGAAGATTTTGAGATCAAGTGTGTTCAAAAGTGAGATTTTGCAAAAACTTGCTCCACACGGCCCGAATCGTACGTTTTGTGCATTTTTCATAGGAATTCACTGTTTTCGGTTTTTGGCGATGATTTAAGGTCAGTACGACGATTTTGAGATCTGGTGTGCTCAAAAGTGAGATTTTGCCAAAACGTGCGTTTTGTCCACTTTTCATAGAAATGCACTGTTTTCGCTTTTTGGCGAAGATTTGAGGTCAGTACGACGATTTTGAGATCTGGTGTGCTCAAAAGTGAGGTTTTGCCAAAACTTGCTCCGCACGGCCCCAAACGAGCGTTTTGTGCATTTTTCATAGAAATGCACTGTTTTTGGTTTCTAGCGATGATTTGAGGTCAGTACGAGGATTTTGAGATAGGAAAGGTGGCGTTGTGGCACCTAGAAAAATGGTTATAGACAATATCGAATGTTTACAAAGTGAATTGGACCTTGTCGACGTTTGGAGAGTTAAAAATCCACAATCTAGATGTTACACTTGGTTAGAAGTTACACCGATTTTCTATCGTTTAGATTACTGGCTTGATATCAAACAACTTACAGGATTTTGTAAATACAACAGGAAGCGAAAATGTATCAGACAAAAGGTGTATCGGGGATTGGATTAAGTATAATATTCGGAACCATGTTATTTTGTTCTCGAAAAAGAAAGCCAAAGAACTATCTGCAATGGAAAAAAACTTACAACAAGTATACGAGGAAGCAACTACTAAAACATTCGAACAGGACCCTTCCGACTCTAACCTAAATACTTCAAATGAAGCAAAAGAAACTCTAGAAACTTATTAGGAGGAAACAACAAGGGGTGTAATTATTCGCGCAAGGGCACGATGGCACGAGCATGGCGAGAGAAGTACAAAATATTTTCTAAATTTAAAGAAGCGTAATCACGTCAAAAAACATACAAGAAAACTATTAATAAGTGGTGCCATTACACGTGATCCTTTTGGGATACTGAACGACCAAAAAACGTTTTTACCATAGCTTGTACCAATCAAACGTAACAGATGAGGATAAATAAAATGCAAACGAATTTTTAAATAATTTGAATATGCCAAGATTATCAGAAGAACAAAAACAATCTTGTGAAGAAGAAATATTTGTTGAAGAAATTACAGCCATTCTTAACAGTTTTGAGAGTAACAAATCTCCTGGTACTGATGGAATACCAATAGAAGTTTACAAAAGTTACTGGGAATTAATTTGTGGTCCAGTTATGGAAAGTGTGAGGGAGTGTTTCAACCACGGCGAAATGTCTAGCTCTCAAAGAAAAGCAATTATAACTCTTATAGAAAAGCAACATAAAGATCGAACTCTCATTGAAAATTGGAGGCCAATCTCTCTTATTAATGTGGATGCAAAAATAATTTCAAAAGTGATTGCTTTAAGATTAAAGAAAGTTTTACCGAATATCATACATCATAATCAAACAGGTTATGTTGAAGATCGCTGTATTGGTGAGACTATTCGATCAATTTTCGACTGAACATGACTGAACAGGAAACATTATGTCACTTTCTCTTTTACTGTCGACATTCACATATGTTGTGGAAAAATGTTGAACAGTATTATTTAACAATAACAAAGGAATTTCACGGGTTGCGTTTACGAGAGGTTATAATTGGAATAACGATGTCAAAATGTCCAGTGTTAAATTATCTGATATTAATTGGTAAATTGTATTTATGGGATTGCAGAAAGAAACAGGTACTTCCAAACATCGAAGGTTTCAAATTTAAAGTAAGAATTAAATACCAAGTTAAAAAATATATTTCCATTAAGAATAATAAACTAGAAACCTTTGATGAGAAATGGCCAAAAGACATTTACCCCCTTTAATTAAGTTCGTGTATATGCTTTTGTGTGTATGTTCGTGTGTCTTCTTGTTTTATCTTAGGGTGTACCGTAAACAACTGTCAATTTCTCTCTTATCAACATAATTAAGCATTAATACAAGCCTCATTCAGCAATTGCGCTGCTGTTTTTGGCTGTAATGTATATAATCTGTGAAATCTTGACAATTGTAAGTATGTCTGTTATGGCGGTTGTTTAAAATATTGTAATGTTTTTCTTTTTAAGTAGTTCTTTGTAATTAAAGTAAAAAAAGAAAAATAATAATAATAATAAAAGCTGTTTTTTTTTTTGGCGATGATTTGAGGCCAGTACGACGATTTTAAGATCCGGTGTGTTCAAAAGTGAGATTTTGCCAAAACTTGCTCCGCACGGCCCCAAACGTGCGTTTTGTGCACTTTTCATAGAAATGCCACTATTTTCCAGATTTGGTGGTCATTTGAGACCAGAACGACGATTTTCAGAGCTGGTGTGCCCAAAAGTGACATTTAGCCAAAACTTGCTCCGCACGGCAACAAACGTGGGATTTATGCACTTTTCATGGAAATGCCACTGTTTTCGCTTGGTGACGATTTGAGGCCATTGCGACGATTTCGAGATCTGATGAGCTCAAAAGTGAGATTTTGCCAATGTAGGCTCAGCACGGCTTCAAACGTGCGTTTTGTGCATTTTTCATAGAAATGGCACTGTTTTCACTTTTTGGCAATGATTTGAGGCCAATACGACGATTTTAAGATCTGGTGTGCTCAAAAGTGAGATTTAGCCAAAACTTGCTCCGCACGGAACAAAAGGTTGGATTTGTGCACTTTTCATGGAAATGCCAGTGTTTTCTCTTGGCGATGATTTGAGGCCAGTACGACGATTTCGAGGTCTGATGAGCTCAAAAGTGAGATTTCGCCAAAGCGTGCTCCTCACGTCCCCAAACGTGCGTTTTGTGCACTGTTTTCACTTTTTGGCGATGATTTGAGGCCAATACGACGATTTTCAGATCTGGTGTGCTCTCAAGTTAGATTTAGCCAAAACTTGCTCCGCACGACCCAAACGTACGTTTTGTGCACTTTTGTTAGAAATGCCACTGTTTTCGCTTTTTGTCGATGATTTGAGGCCAGTACGACGATTTTGAGATCTGGTGTGAGGAAAAGTGAGATTCTGCAAAAATTTGTCCCACACGCACTTTTCATGGAAATCGCGATGTTTCCCCGATTTGGCGTAGATTTGAGAGCAGTACGACGATTTTCAGATGTGATGTGCGGAAAAGTGAGATATATACAACTTCGTTGGATAAAAAGATCCTATAGTTCAAAACAAAAGTAGTAGTTTGAAGATGAAGCACAGGATTGAAAGGATTGAAGTGGATTACCGTTTATCTTGAAATCAAAGTTGCCTTTGTTTGCTGTAGTGTCAATCGTGACATTTATCTGAAATCAAAATGCGTGCGTTATAACGGCTCTCTCTATTTTGTGCTGCTTTACTTCGTTGTATTTGCTGAGTTAATGTTTGTAAGATGGAAAAATATATTGTTTGTTTGTCATAACATATGTGACATTTGTTGGCTCCTAGGAGAAAAATTACGGAGCCTGTTCGTCAATATTTCGGGCAATTTCGGTTTTAGCCGTCGCACTTCATGAATACTCTTCGTAAATGCATACTGATGACACTGTCCCGCCGAAATGGCAAAATGTCGTTCAGCTTATTTCCACGTTATATCGCCAAATGACACAAAATATAAAACTTGGTTGGATAAAAATATCCTTTAGTACAAAACAAAAGTAGTAGTTTGGAGACAAAGCGCAGGATTGCAGGGATTAAAGTAGATTACAGTTTAGCTTGACATTAAAGTTGCCATTGTTTGCTGGAAAGGCAGTGTCAATCGTGACATTTATCTGAAATCAAAATCCGTGCGTTATAACGGCTCTCTCTATTTTGTGCTGCTTTACTTCGTTGTATTTGCTTAGAATAATGTTTGTAAGGTGGAAAACTAAATTTTTTGTTATTCATAACTTATGAGAAATTTGTTGGCTCCTAGGAAAAAAATTACGGAGCTTCTTCGTCAATATTTCGGGCATTTTCGCTTTTTCGCCGTCGCACTTCGTGAATACTTTTCGTAAATGCATAGTAATGACACTGTCCCGCCGAAATGGCAAAATGTCTCTTAATTTCTTTCCACGTTATATTGCCAAATGGCACAAAATATACAACTTAGTTGGATAAAAAGATCCTATGGCACAAAATAAAAGTAGTAGTTTGGAGACAAAGCGCAGGATTCCAAGGATTGAAGTGGACTAAGATTTAGGTTGATATAAAAGTTGTCTTTGTTTGCTGTAGAGGCAGTGTCAATCGTGACATTTGTCTGAAAATCAAAATGCGTGCGTTATAACGGCACCGTCTATTTTTAGCTGCTTTACTTCGATGCATTTCTTTAGTTAATGTTTGTAAGATGCAAAAATTAATTGTTCGTTTGTCATAACTTATGAGACATTTGTTGGCTCCGAGGAGAAAAATTACGGAGGTTCGTCAATGTTGCGGGCATTTCGGTCTTAGCCGTCGAACTGTGTGAATACTCCTCGTAAAAGCATATTGATGACAAGAAGCTGTACACAGCTTGAACTCGTGGCGCCTTTAACTCATTGCAGCATTGATTCCCAAGTGATTTGAGTGCTTTTACAGAGAAACATAAGCTTAAAATTATATCTAATCAAAGGCTCCTAAGAGCCAACCCGAGAAGAAGAAATGCTAACGCGTAACGCGTAACGCGTAACGCAATATTGCCGTAAGCTTTAATACGTTTTCACACTGACACAGTTCGATATATATATTTTTTTAAATTAAACGTAAGGATTTTTGACGAACGAAAAAAAAACGTACATCACTTTCATAATGTCCAGTTCGAAAAAAGAAAACAAAAGCAACAAAAAAAAAGAAAAGAAAGAGGACTTGATGGAGATTCGAACTCAGGCCGTCCGGGACTAAGCCACAAACTCAATCACTGCGCTGTCCAAGAGCACATACTACCTACGAACTAAATTTTATTATTTTAAGCTAGATACGCATCAGAACGCGTGTTTAGGTTGCAAAATCCTTTTAGATCGATGTTAATGTTGCACTAAAAACTACAAAAACTACAAATGCGAAACATGTGTAAGCTTATTGTTGTCTATATTCGTTTACATCAAATTAATTATTGTTATCATTGGATTCACGTTGAATTCCTGTTACGAAACGTGTTCGTAACAAAGCATTTGCTCACTAAGTTTACAGCTGATGGAAGGAGCGAGTGAGTGAGAGAATGAATTTTATTTAAACACCCTTGCCGATAACCTGTTCATCATGCTTTCACGTATACACGGGTTTAAAAGTAAGACTACACTGCATTCACTAGATTCAGTAGCTGACACTTAAGCTCGACCCAGAGCTCGATCGCTAAGCAAATGGCAAGTTTAATAATATAAAACACAGAACATGCCAGAGCAAAAATCCCACAGGAATAAGCGGCGAACACAATATCAAACGGTCCTATTCATCCATGAACGCCTTGAATTGTCTTGAAAGTGTGCAGTTGTACGCAGTAGTTCTTTATCTTGCTTCTCGAGTACACAAACGGAGAGATTTTACGATATGTATTTCATGGCCGAAAGCCATATAGTCGTCTATATAGACTTAAATATGCGTGCATAAATTTGCATGCGCTGATGTGACACGAAAAAAAAACAAGAAAAGTCAACGCCGGATTTATAACTCGTGTGCTTCGCCACGAGTAATAATGTCTCGCCGAAATGGCAAATTGTGGCTTCGCTTATTTCCACTTTATATATAAAGTTGCATGCGCTGATGTGACACGAAATAGCAAATTGTGGCTTCGCTTATTTCCACTTTATATCGCCAAATGGCACAAAATATAAAACTTGGTTGGATAAAAAGATCCTATAGTACAAACCAAAAGTAATAGTTTGGAGATAAAGCGCAGGATTGCAAGGATTGAAGTGGATTACAGTTTATCTGGAAATCAAAGTTGCCTTTGTTTGCTGGAGAGGCAGTGTCAATCGTGACATTTATCTGAAATCAAAATGTGTGCGTTATAACGGCTCAGTCTATTTTGAACCGCTTTACTTAGTTGCATTTGCTTAGCTAATGTTTGTTACATGGAAAAATAAATTGTTTGTTTGTCATAACTTCTGAGACATTTGTTTGCTGGTAGGAGAAAAATTACGGAGTCTCTTCGTCAATATTTCGGGCATTTTTGCTCTTAGCCGTCGCACTTCGTAAATACTCCTTGTAAAAGCATATTGACGATAATGTCTCGCCGAAATGGCAAATTATGGCTTCGCTTATTTCCACTTTATACCGCAAAATGGCACAAAATATCAAACTTGGTTGGATAAAAGGATCCTATAGTACAAACCAAAAGTAGTAGTTTGGAAATAAAGCACAGGATTGTAAGGATTGAAGTGGATTACAGTTTAGCTTGATATCAAAGTTGCCTTTGTTTGCAGGAGAGGCATTGTCAATCGTGACATTTATCTGAAACCAAAATGCGTGCGTTATAACGGCTCGGTCTATTTTGAGCTGCTTTACTTCGTTCCATTTGCTTAGTAAATGTTTGTAAGATAGAAAAATAAATTGCTTGTTTGTCATAAGTTGGCTCCTAGGAGAAAAATTACGAAGCCTCTTCGTCAATATTTCCGGCCTTTTCGCTTTTTCGCCCTCGCACTTCGTGAATACTCTTCGTAAATGCATACTAATGACACTGTTTTACGGAAATGACAAAATGTCGCTTACCTTATTTCCACGTTATATCGCGAAATGGCACAAAATATACAACTTAGTTGGATAAAAAGATCCTATAGTACAAAATAAAAAGTAGTAGTTTAGATAGTCTAGGAGCCAGCTCCGAAAAAATGTCGATTCGTTGCACCCCCTTGCTATATTTGTCTGAATAGCATAAAATGATAGCACAATATCAGAGGAATACGGAATGACATTTTTTATTACTGGGCTAGCGGGACATCACCTTGATATCGGGCATTTTCTACCGGGTACCTTTTGGTCCCTCCTTGCTAATTATGCAAATTTTAATTCTGCTATGGAGTTTCAAATAAATGTGAAGTATAGAAAAATTTGGTCCAAATTCTCCAAACTTGGACACAGCAGTAAACATTAATCATTCTTAGATTTAAGCATATATCAAAGTTGTTTCCATGGAAACTGTTGCTACGAGACGTAATTAATTCAGTTCGAAGCGTTACATCAATTTTCCATGTTTCCAATCGAAAATGATTTTAGGAAATGTTGTCTACCAGAGTTTTGAAGCACGATTTTATCACATTTTGTCTACTAAAGTGTTTTTATATCAGTCTGCTAAAAATAGACGTTATTTGTTACTATTTCCAAGTGTCAAACCTCAAAGTTTGGTCAATGAATGCTTCAAGACACGCCACAGTCGTTTTCGTTTCTCGTATTGGTCACATATGAAAACTATAGAACTTAATCCTATAGTTATTGCAATAACCATGCTCCTGGAAGAGTAATTAAATTCCAGGATTGCATGCAGAAGGGGGCCCACGCTACTCCCTGATAGGCATCACAAGGTATCCTCATCTATAAAAGTTCCCCATAACACGCACATAATTCTACGGGGGGTGACAACTCAAAGAAGGCCTGTTTCGGGAGAAAAACAAAATTCTTCCGGGAATCTGCGGAAGATTTTGCCGGGAATCGGGAGACTAGAAAAATTTTCGGGGAAGCATGAGATAATGTTGTTAAAATTTCGGGAAGTTTCAAATTTTTGCGAGAATGTCTCCGAAAAAATCGGGAAGATATTCCAAATTTTCGGGACAATTTTCAGTTCCACACAGTATTGCTGAAACAGCGTTTGTTAGAGTTGTCACCCCCCGTTAATTCTGTTACATACGAAGTACAGTCAACTCTCTCTAAGGCGGACACCATCGGTCCAAATTTACTGTCCGCCTTAGAGAGAGTTCATGTAACCTAATACCCGAACATCAAAACTGAAACCAGTGCTTTATAACTTTAATTGCAGTGTACAATGTAGTCAACGCAAATGCGTTGTTGTATAACTGACGGGAAAAGTGACTTTAAGATTGTATTAAGACATATTGTAAGGTCTGGTATATTTTATTAAAACCACTGTTATCCGATTGCGTTAATTTTTCGGAATTGTGGACCTGTTAAAAAAATTTCATAAACATCCGGTGTCCGCTTTGAGAGGTTTTTGAACCAACATGTTGAAAAAAGTGTCCGCTGTCCGCCTTAGAGAGAGTTCAGTTACAGAGAAACAAGTGAAATTCGGCAGGAACTAAATTTTCTTTCCGCCTTTAAAAGAGGTGTCCGCCATGGAGAGGTGTCCGCTTAGAGAGAGTTGACTGTAATATGAAAATGACAAATAACAGTCAAATATGAAGTACTTCTTAAACAATACTTGAGTGAAATCATAAGTGCCAAAATCCCAACTAAATGTCAAACTTTTATTCCTCCAAAACAAGCACCACTTTTATGAAATTTTCTAATCGTTATCCTAGTCATCACTGGTCTCCTCTAAGCAGAGAGTGTTCTGACAGGTTTCGTTGTTCATACACAAGCAGGCTTCTGTGCAGGGTATACAGTTGGCCTTGCATTGACACATAATCGTCTTTCTTTCATGCTGAACGGTTGAATTTACGGCCGGATTTTCAGCTGTAAAAGACCCGTCGGTGCGGGATTTTTCGTCACCAATCGGCGTCCTGATATGTTGTAACAGACTATAGCTTCTGAAAGGAGGACTTTCGTTGTTTTCTTGTTTCTGACAGAACATCCAGTATCTTGCAAGGTCTGCTGTGGCGGTTCTATCAAAACTGTCACTGGTGTAGAGAACAGAAAAGGTAATTCACAAGATTCCATGGTAAGTTTTGTTGGAGGGATCGCATAGCTGTTCTGGGACCCTGGAATTACTGCATAGTGTCTTCAGTGCCTTTCCCCTTGCCGATGGAAGATAACCCGCTCGTGTTCTCACGACACACACTTCACTGCAGAGCTTATTGTGGAGATCGTGAATAGGTATGTAACGGATCTTGTATTGTATGTATTGGTCTTTAACGGCAGCTCGTTGCACGGCAGAGATGTAAAGAAGTACACGAAAAACACTGCGAAATCTGTGTCACGGGACTGGATTACGATCCTTCCACAGGTTTCTGAAGCGTGCTTAACATATAGAAGGATTCTTGTATCTGCTCATTCGTGGTCATTCTGAAGCTCTGACAAGACTGTCAAGGACGTCTTATGGTTACATTCCTTCACATACATTGGTTTGGTCGCAGAAGCTTCCAGCGATCAATAACTCTTTTTCCAGGTCGGATCATGGACTACTTTGCCATCGCACATCATGTATAGAAAAGGAAATGCACTATTGACGTCCTGTCCACAGCGTTACTAATTTATTTGACCCAGTGCTTCGGAATTGGAGTCTTGTCAGAGTTTATATGGATTTCAAGCGAACTGTTCACTCCTCGCCGTTCTCTTTTTACGCCTTTGCTGGAATGTTGGCTGCTTTGAACAATTCTCCTGGCTATAAGTTTTGCTGTGATTACTCTAAACAGCTTCTTCAAAAATATTTCATCGAGCTAGCTGACTTCAGAGATTGCGATCCAATGCCACCGAAGATTAAAGCCGCTTTCAGCTCACTTCTAGGGAGCCTTGCCTATACTAAAGTAGGCTAATAAACGACCAAACCAGCTTATGTCAGCATGGTAACTTCCTTTTCTTCTTCCCTTCATATTCTGTCCTTCTTGGACCAAGACGCAATCGTCATCACATTAGCCATTGTGATTTTAACCCAAAAATCAATGGCATCGCTGGGAAGCCTTTTGGATGCAAATTCTTACACTCAGGCTGCTTCCGTCTGTTTGGCGCTTGTAAGTTAGTCTGCTTTCTCAGTAGGCATCAATAAACTAGTCGCAATATTAACGAATGTTGCTGGTTCCTTGTTTTCCCAAACCAGATGAAAGGGGTTATACTTTCTGGACATCCATCGTATCCCTAATTTTTCTGAGTAGTGTTTGGTAGCAGCATTAACTTCAGTCCTTTCGTGGCTTGTAAGAAACCACCTATCGAGTGCAGCAGAATTTGTGGAAATGCCAACTATCCCCCACGTCTTCCTGTTATGATATGCAGTTTGTCCAAACCCACGTCTGTCCAATTAACCTGGAAGAAAGGCGGTTCCAATCTGCCGATAGCGTAGTTTCCCTTCTCAAATTGTCAATGCACTTATGGAGACATAGTTGGTAGTAACCTCATGTCAGAAATATATACTGGAAGCCATATAAGAAAACAAGGATTACATCGCCCGGGCCTGTCCTCGGCAACACCTGCAGCTGTGCCGGCTTACGCACTTGGCCCTGAGGGTTCCCATCCGACCCTAGAAGAAGTACCGAAGCCGGGTGACTGCCTCAGATTCCGGACTCCAGCACGATTTCATACAGTCCACTTTCTTCAAAGGAAGTCAGCAACGTGAAAGCCTCATTTCCAAAGGCATAACAGTATGTTTCCTAGACTTTAGTGTGAATGACCCAGACAAAGGCAAAGGTAATGACGCTGTGTTTCTGTTATGTGCTGACCATCATGTTCTGGGCATTCGTCATTAACGTATATATGGTACTGTAATCTATAGCTGAAGCGTTTATCATGGGCCGCTATCCAATAGATGTGACTGGTGGAGACTGAGAGGATATTCTGGCATTAAACGTACCCCAGTTTGGGAGGGGCTGGTGATCACTTTGACGCAGAGGGCCGCTATGAAATATGCTTTGCTGTTTAGACGACAAAGTATCCAAGTGAAGTCAATTCGGATGAAAGCCGGGATCGGAGAGGATCACCTAGTCACTCAGACCATTGCTGCCGGATCTTCTCTCTGTACAACACCACTGTTGGCCGTCGTCCATGAGTGCCGAACACGACCACAGGCTTCACAGCTGACTGACTTCGCAGAGATATACTTTTATTGGAATGATCGGCAAATAATGCTGCTTTTGTTTCGGCCGGTATAACTGATTTATTTCCTTTGAAACAACACCATAGTCTTGGCATGCGTTGTCCCGATTCCCATCTTCCCATGTAGTTGTTATCTCCGACAAGCTATATTAATGGGCCAGGCATAAATTACAGCGCATCGCAACCCTTTTGCTGTGATGGCTTCGCGATAATTCCATATGCAGTACTGGTGTCCATGATGTCTTTGAATAACGAACAATCGTGGCATGATGCAGCGTTGTATACTTATCGTCGCGTCGTACTCGCTCAGCCCTCTCCGTTTAATTTAGTGATAAGCCAGACTTTCTACTCCTGGTTAACTTGTTTAAAAAATAATTTTTACCACAATTGCCGCTAAGCTGGCAATCTGATTGGTCGATGTGAGTGGTAAATGAGAGTCCAGACAACGGTGCTGACGCTAACATCACGCGCGCTTGAAAAAAAAACCAATCAGATTGCGAGAAAGTTATAGACAACGCTTGCTCTTTCTTTGCTGTCACGTTTTGTAACAAGACTACGATTTTTCCTTGTATTTTTTCTAAATATTGTTGTAAAAAACAAATTTACACCGGTTTTCCGTGGTGTGGACTCTTATTTACCACGATTTACGTCATCACATGGTCAAAATTTGTTGCTGACTCACTCGGCTGCGCCTCGTGAGTCCACAACATTTTGACCATGTGATGACGTAAATCGTGGTAAATAAGAGTCCACACCACGGAAAACCGGTGTAAATTTGTTAAATTGCAGACACTGAGTTGACCTGAATTCAGTTTTGTATGAGAAACAACGGCGCATTAATACGTTTATAGAAGAACAAAGTTAACAAGGATGTACATATAGACTAAATTCACGCTTGAAAACTATAAAGAAAACTATGGAAACAGGATATTGCAATGCATTCAAACCAAAACAAATAGTCAAGCTGATTATTTCTATCTGTGTTGTTTCTGCCTGCTCTTGCAGGAGCTGTGGTTACTGCAGTCTTTTCGGGGAAGTTCTGGTTTTCACGTGTGACTAAAACGGGAACTAAAATTTAGCAGTGGCGTGTCTTAAAACGTTCTCGGGGATTTGAAGTTTGAAAACAATTAAAATGGGCATTTCAGTTGACAAAATGGGAAAGAAAATCCGTACGTCTTTCCGTTTGAAGCCTATAAAATTGCTGTAACTGTATTCACTGGAATAATCTTGTCTCCTAGGAACAGTTTCCAAGGATACAGTCCAAAACACGCACAAATCAAAGAATGACGTATGTTTGATGTTATGTCCAAATTTGGTTTATTTGGACCAAATATTGTATACTTTGCAATTATTTGAAACTCCATTGCAAAATTCAAATTTGCATATTAATTAGCGAAGTGCGGCGAAAAGGTACCCGGTAAAAAAATGCCTGATATCGGGGTGATGTCCCGCTGGCCTATCAATAAAAGATGTCATTCTGTATTCCTTAGATAATGTTCTATCATTTTTTTGCTATTCAGACAAATATAGCAAGGGGGTGCAACGAAATTCATTTTCTAGGCCTCTTTTCAGACTTGGCTCCTAGACTAAGAGATAAAGCGCAGCATTGCATGGATTGAAGTGGATTACAGTTTAGCTTGATATCAAAGTTGCCTTTGTTTGCTGGTGAGGCAGTGTCAATCTTGACATTTATCTGAAATAAAAATGCGTGCGTTATAACGGCTCAGTCTATCTTGAGTTGCTTTACTTCGTTGCATTTGCCTAGTCAATCTTTGTAAGATAGAAAACTAAATTGTTTGTTTGTCATAACCTATGAGACATTTGTTGGCTGGTAGGAGAAAAAATACGGAGCCTCTTCGTCAATATATCGGGCATTTTCGGTTTTAGCCGTCGAACTTCGTGAATACTCTTCGTAAATGCATACTAATGACACTGTTCCGCCGAAATGACAAAATGTCGCTTAGCTTATTTCCACGTGATAACGCCAAACGGCACAAAATATACAACTTGGTTGGATAAAAATATCCTATAGCGCAAAATAAAGGTAGTAGTTTGGAGACAAAGCGCAGGATTACAAGGATTAAAGTGGATTAAGATTTAAGTTGATAGAAAAGTTGTCTTGCTTTGCTGGAGAGGCAGTGTCACTCTCTACATTTATCTGAAATCAAAATGCGTGCGCTATAACGGCTCAGTCTATTTTTAGCTGCTTTACTTCGTTGTATTTGCTTAGCTAATGTTTGAAAGATGGAAAAGTGAATTGTTTGTTTATCATAACTTATGAGACATTTAATGGCTCCCAGGAGAAAAATTGCGGAGTCTCTTCGGGCATTTTCGGTTTTAGCCGTGGCACGGCGTGAATACTCTTCGTAAACGCATAGTCATGACACTGTCCCGCCGAAATGGCAAAATGTCGTTTAACCTTTTTCCACGTTATATCGCCAAATGGCACAAAATAAACAACTTAGTTGGATAAAAAGATCCTATAGCACAAAATAAAAGTAGTAGTTTGGAGACTAAGCGCAAGATTCCAAGGATTGAAGTGGATTAAGATTTAGGTTGATATAAAAGTTGTTTTTGTTTTCTGTAGAGGCAGTGTCAATCGTGACATTTATCTGAAATCAAAATGCGTGCGTTATAACGGCTCAAACTATTTTTAGCTGCTTAACTTCGTTCCATTTGCTTAATCAATGTTTGTAAGATAGAAAGCTGAAAGGTTTGCTTGTCATAACTTATGAGTCATTTGTTGGCTCCTAGGAGAAAAATTACGGAGCGTCTTCGTAAATATTTCGAGCATTTTCGGTTTTGGCCGTCGCACTTCGTGAATACTCTTCGTAAATGAATACTGATGAGACTGTCCCACCGAAATGGCAAAATGTCGCTGAGCTTATTTCCGCGTTATATCGCCAAATGGCACAAAATATACAACTTAGTTGGATAAAAAGATCCTATAGTACAAACCAAAAGTAGTAGTTTGGAGATAAAGCGCAAGATTGCAAGGATTGAAGTGGATTACAGTTTAGCTTCATATCAAAGCTGCCTTTGTTTGAGTGAGGTGCGGGATTGCTAAAAATTGGTTCTATTCTTTTCAATTCTTTTTAGAACGAGGCATTGAGACAATGAGCTCTATTCTTATTCAATGAGATGCAAATTACTATCTTCCAATTTTCTGCAATCCCGCACCTTGGAGCTTTGTTTGCAGGAGGGGCATTGTCAATCGTGACATTTATCTGAAATCAAAATGTGTGCGTTATAACGGCTCAGTCTATTTTGAGCCGCTTTAGTTGCATTTGCTTAGCTAATGTTTGTAAGATGGAAAAATAAATTGGTTGTTTGATAACTTATGAGACATTTGTTGGCTCCTAGGAGAAAAATTACGGAGCCTCTTCGGCCATTTTTCGAAAATTTTCGGTTTTAAGCTCGCACCTCGTGAATACTTTTCGTAAATGCATAGTAATGACACTGTCCCGCCGAAATGGTAAAATGTCGCTTAGCTTATTTCCACTTTATATCGCCAAATGGCACAAAATATACAACTTGGTTGGATAAAAAGATCCTATAGTAGAAACCAAAAGTAGTAGTTTGGAGATAAAGCGCAGGATTGCAAGGATTGAAGTGGATTAAGATTTACGTTGATAGAAAAGTTGTCTTTGTTTGCAGGAGAGGCAGTGTCAATCGTGACATTTATGTGAAACCAAAATGCGTGCGTTATAACGGCTCGGTCTATTTTGAGCTGCTTTACTTCGTTCCATTTGCTTAGTAAATGTTTGTAAGATAGAAAAATAAATTGCTTGTTTGTCATAAGTTGGCTCCTAGGAGAAAAATTACGAAGCCTCTTCGTCAATATTTCGGGCCTTTTCGCTTTTTCGCCCTCGCACTTCGTGAATACTCTTCGTAAATGCATACTAATGACACTGTTTTGCCAAAATGCCAAAATGTCGCTTAACTTCTTTCCATGTTATATCGCCAAATGGCACAAAATATACAACTTAGTTGGATAAAAAGATCCTATTGCACAAAAAAAGTAGTAGTTTGGAGACAAAGCGCAGGATTCCAAGGATTGAAGTGGACTAAGATTTAGGTTGATATAAAAATTGTCTTTGTTTGCTGTAGAGGCAGTGTCAATCATGACATTTGTCTGAAATCAAAATGCGTGCGTTATAACGGCACCGTCTATTTTTAGCTGGTTTACTTCGTTGCATTTCCTTAGTTAATGTTTGTAAGATGCAAAAATTAATTGTTCGTTTGTCATAACTTATGAGACATTTGTTGGCTCCGAGGAGAAAAATTACGGAGCTTCGTCAATATTTCGGGCATTTTCGGTCTTAGCCGTCGCACTTCGTGAATACTCCTCGTAAAAGCATATTGATGATAATGTCTCGCCGAAATAGCAAATTGTGGCTTCGCTTATTTCCACTTTATATCGCCAAATGGCACAAAATATAAACCTTGGTTGGATAAAAAGATCCTATAGTACAAACCAAAAGTAATAGTCTGGAGATAAAGCGCAGGATTGCAAGGATTGAAATGGATTACAGTTTAGCTGGAAATCAAAGTTGCCTTTGTATGCTGGAGAGGCAGTGTCAATCGTGACATTTATCTGAAACCAAAATGCGTGCGTAATAACGTCTCAAACTATTTTTAGCTGCTTTACTTCGTTGCATTTGCGTAGTTAATGTTTGTAAGATGGAAAAATCAATTGTTTGTTTGTCCTAACTTATGAGACATTTGTTGGCTCCTAGGAGAAAAATTACGGGCCTCTTCGTCAATATTTCGGGCATTTCGAGAGGCAGTGTCAATCGTGACATTTTTCTGAAATCAAAATGCGTGCGTTATAAGGCTCAGTCCATTTTGAGTCGCTTTACTTCGGTGCATTTATTAAGCTAATGTTTGTAAGATGGAGTAATAAATTGTTTGTTTGTCATCACTTCTGAGACATTTGTTGGCTCTTAGGGGAAAAATTACGTAGCCTCTTCGTCAATATTTCGGGCATTTTCGGTTTTAGCCGTCGCGCGAACATTTTCAGTTGCGTGCATTGACTAGAATGTCACTCAAATTGAGACATCCAATAAAAATAAAAAAGTCAGCGATTTTCGCAGAATATCAGCGTTTGAATTTGGAGAAGAACAAAAATGACCGATTTTAACGTCATAGAAGAAGAACAAAAATTACCTTTTTGCCTCCAGTTTTTCCTAAATCATCGTTGCAAACCCAAAAGTTAACATTCACAGCAAAAGTCAGGTTTAGTCCTACCTTAGAAATGATTTTTGCTTTTATTCGTTGTCCGGGCCAAGCTACATCCTCTCGTTCTAGTGCATCCTTGCCTTGCCTCGATTTTCAACATCACGACCGCACTGCATGCTGGGAAATAACGATAATTTTTGACAGGGTTCGTTCCTTTCCCCACATATTTCATATTTATACTAAGTCCATAGCCACTCCGACCTACCACCGAAATTTGGCGCTTGTTGTTTTCTTCAGTGGTCGCAAATCCCAAAATATGCCGTGGTAGGTCATGAAATTCATCAGTAGTGGAGTCCCAAGGCTACTTCGTTTCGGAGCGGCCATTTTTTCAGTTCTACGAACAACAAGCCAAATTCGCAAACGAAGTACATCACCTTACTCGCTTCTTTGAGAAAGTGGACTCTTAGCTACTTTCACGCTTAATGATGCTCATCAGGCAGCTACTAAAGATAAAAAATGGCTGTGAACTTACCAAAAATCGCATACAAACCATATTTGAGCCGCTATTATAGCTCAACGAAGCAAAAACACGTCATAATGACGTTTCTAGAAAACTCGAGCCTTCAGTTGTTTAGAACAGCAACACTTACCATGGTAACCCCAAATATGGAGTCACGAAATCCTATGGATCGGTTATATGCAGAAAATCACTCAAAAACGTAAAAAGTCACTGACGACAATAACTTAAGGGAGTTGCACTAGCATTCATTTAGCCCATGTTTTTTTAATTGCCAGGATCGGTTAGATTTAAAAGCTATGGTGCGTAAAATATCAATTTTGTTATCAAAGCGCAAAAGAAAACTGTCGAAGTCTAGGATGCCGCCGCCTACGCTTGTTGCAAAAACATGATATTTGGCGACAATCAAACAGTAGTTAAGAACTTTCCAATTGTTTGACTCTTTGTGCCAACCGTATAAAATAGTATTTTCAGATAAAGTCAGTTTTTCATTAAATTTTTCTCGCCACCAGTTAGAAAAAAAGTCCAAAACAACGAGGATACACTGCAAGTAATTAACATGTGTTTTAGAGATTGATTTTCAAGGTTACATAAAGGACAGACTTGCCAGACTTAGAAATCGCACTGTTTTGCCGATTTGGCGACGATTTGAGGCCAGGACGCCGATTTCGAGATCTGGTGTGCGCAAAAGTGAGATTTTGCTAAACCTTGCTCCGCACGGCCCCAAACCTGCGTTTCGTACACTTTTCATAGAAATCGCACTGCTTTCCTGATTTGGCGATGATTTGAAGCCAGTACGACGATTTTGAGATTTGGTGTGTGCTCAAAAGTGAGATTTTGCCAAAACGTGCTCCGCACGGCCCCAAACGTGCGTTTTGAGCACTTTTCATAGAAATCGCACAATATCTGTCTCCATTTAGAATTTAGGTTTCAAAATATGATGCCATCCAAGAATCAGGACCGCCATTTTAGAATTTTTCTCAAAGAAAACAATTATAAAAAATGGACAATTTATCCAAATCATCTGAAACTTGGTACAGAACATCCTAATAATCTGTAAATGTACACATCAAAGCACAAGTCCATATCTTTCTCCATTCAGCATTTAGGTTTCAAAAAATATGTTTTTTTCCTAGCCATTTTCATTGATGTCATAATGACATCACAATGAGACATCGACACTGTCAATCTACTAACCTTATGATTTTGTACTATCTGCTAAATTTGAAGTCTAAAGCGGTAATACTTTAGGAGTTATGATGGGGTATGTTTTAAGACATATCAGTGTCCGTACATGAAGCTGGTCATCACAGCAGGGACAAGCCATGGAGCGGTGAGTACACGCTCTTTTGTGCTCCGCATTTGTACTCTATTTAGACCTTTTTAAGACTATGCACGACCAAACCAACTATCAGAACTATGACATAAGGTCCTAGTGCTACTCTAGGAAACTGTTTTTCCAACCGAAAGTGTTTGCTTTTGCACAGTCAGCAGTTTATCTTTAGATATTTAATCCTTGCCTCAAGAAATCACTTTATGGCTTTTAGAGACAAAGGACGAGGGTTTATCTATACTTTTATGATAGATGTAGTTGATACACCAGGAAAGGAACACTTTGGTGTAAGTTTTGCGTGAATTCATCATTGTGCTTAGGAGTAATTAATAACTGAATAATTAATTAGCTGCAAATTTCAACCGTTAATAACATCGTCAGATCTTGTGTTTATGGTAGTGTTTATATCAATCGAGTTAGATCCTAAAGTGATCTAACCGTGTTGCTAAAGTCAAGGAAACAGCTTCTAAAGCATGCGAGTTATTAACAGTAGAATTTTGTCCAACATGGCGGATCCAAAAGTGCATCAAACATGCAAACGAGGCTATACTTTGAACGTTAATATCTCTGACGGGATTTTATCACACTTCCTCAAATTCGCAGGATATATACAACGTCTTTAATACTATTTGCCAATACACTCGGCGTTATTATCGGCTCAACGGTTTGTTTCTAGCCTTGTTTACAAGTTTTTCAAACATGGAAACGAGGCTACAATTTGATCGTTAATATCTCTAAGGGGATTACATCAAACAAATTCAAATTTGCAGGATATATAGCATGACTTTTATACTATCTGCGAATATACTCGGTTTTAATATCGGCTCAATCTTATGCTTCTAGTTCAAATCCTCGAACACATGCGAAAACACCTCAACACAAGCTAATATAATAAAATATAATATAATATAATATAATATAATATAATATAATATAATATAATATATTATCATGCTTATAATGGTGACCAAGCAGCGAAGGATGTCTTGAAGGTGAAAAGACAAAGAGTACCGTACAACAAGGACAAAGACATTAACTGGAACACGTTTCGCTCCGATTATCGCCACTGTGCAGTTCTTTACCAAGCAGTGGATGCTTTGGGCCTTGAAATGCTACAAAGGGGCGCCAAACGGGCCTTGGGGTGCATGTCCTGGATCTCTCAACAAACGAGAGATTGATGACCTAGCCTCGAAGGTGCTACAAAGGTGCGCCAAACGGGCCTTGGGGTGCATGTCGATGATCTCTCAGCAATGAGAGATTGATGACCAAGCCTCACGAGCCCTTGACACTGAGACATTATATGCAATGTACAAGTTAGCGCTAGACTGTGCGCCAGAAACGTTTCACTTAAACGAAGATCAAACAGTTGGCGATGCAGATAAGGACATTGAGAGAGACGAGGAAGAGAAGAAGTCCAGGAAAAGAAAAGCCACGCCAACAGACAGTGAGAGCGACTACGAACCTGTAAAGAAGGCAAAGGAGAAAACAGCAAGTGCCCTTACAACAGACAGCGAGAGCGATTTCTTAGCGCCCGTAAAGAAAACGAAAAAGAAAACAGCAAGTCCCCTGAAGAGCAATGACGAAGCGCCCGTAAAGAAAACGAAAAAGAAAGCAGCAAGCCCCCTGAAGAGCGACAGCGAGCAGAAACGGGCCTTGGAGTGCATGTCGATGTTCTCTCAGCAATGAGAGATTGATGACCAAGGCTCAAGAGCACTTGACACTGGGACATTATATGGAATGCACAAGTTAACGCTAGACTGTTTGCCAGAAACGTTTCACTTAAACGAAGATCAAACAGGTGGCGATGCAGATAAGGACATTGAGAAAGACGAGGAAGAGAAGAAGTCCAGCAAAAGAAAAGCGATACCAACAGACAGTGAGAGCCACTACGAACCTGTAAAGAAGGCAAAAGAGAAATCAGCAAGTGCCCTTACAACAGACAGCGAGAGCGATTTCTTAGCGCCCGTAAAGAAAACGAAAAAGAAAACAGCAAGTCCCCTGAAGAGCAATGACGAAGCGCCCGTAAAGAAAACGAAAAAGAAAGCAGCAAGTCCACTAAAGAGCGACAGCGAGCAGAAGAAAAGAAGCCATCATAAGGAGAGGATGTGTAGGATAACAGGCTGCTTCTTTTACGGCTACAACCTTCAACGTGATATACAAATGCTCGTCAGGAAGGGCGGCATAGAAGAGGAAGACATTCCCTGTTTGACGTCGATGATTTGAGGCCAGTACGACGATTTTGAGATCTGGTGTGCTTTAAGTGAGATTTTGCAAAAACTTGCTCCTCACTGCCCCAAACGTGCGTTTTGTGCACGTTTCATAGAAATGCAGTTTTCGCTATTTGGCGATGATTTGAGGCCAGTACCACGATTTTGAGATCCGGTGTGTTCAAGAGTGAGATTTTGCCAAAACGTGCGTCTTGTGCACTTTTCATAGAAATGCACTATTTTCGCTTTTTGGCGATGATTTGAGTCCAGCAGGATGATTTTGAGATCTGGTGTGCTGAAAAGTGAGATTTTGCCAAAACTTGCGCCGCACGGCCCGAAACGTACGTTTTGTGCATTTTTCATAGAAATGCACTGTTTTCGTTTTTTGGCAATTATTTGAGGTCAGTAGGACGATTTTGAGATCTGGTGTGCTAAAAAGTGAGATTTTCCCAAAACTTGCTCCGCGCGGCCCGAAACGTACGTTTTGTGCAATTTTCATACAAATGCACCGTTTTCGGTTTTTGGCGATGATTTGAGGTTAGTACGACGATTTTGAGATCTGGTGAGATCAAAAGTGAGATTTTGCCAAAACTTGTTGCGCACGGCCCGAAACGTACGTTTTGTGCATTTTTCATGGAAATTCACTGTTTTCGCCTTTTGGTGATGGTTTGAGACGAGTACGAACATTTTGAGATCCAGTGTGTTCAAAAGTGAGATTTTGCCAAAACTTGCTCCGCACGGCCCGAAACGTACGTTTTGTGCATTTTTCATAGAAATGCACTGTTTTCGGTTTTTGGCAATGATTTGAGGTCAGTACGACGATTTTGAGATCCGGTGTGCTGAAAAGTGAGATTTTGCCAAAACTTGTTCCGCACGGCCCGAAACGTACGTTTTGTGCATTTTTCATAGAAATGCACTGTTTTCGGTTTTTGGCAATGATTTGAGGTCAGTACGACGATTTTGAGATCTGGTGAGATCAAAAGTGAGATTTTGCCAAAACTTGCTCCGCACGGCCCGAAACGTACGTTTTGTGCATTTTTCATAGAAATGCACTGTTTTTGCTTTTTAGCAATGATTTGTGGTCAGTACGACGATTTTGAGATCTGCTGTGCTCAAAAGTGAGATTTTGCCAAAACCTGCTCGGCGCGACCCAAAACGTACGTTTTGTGCATTTTTTAAAGAAAGGCACTGTTTGCGGTTTTTGCCGAAGATTTGAGGTCAGTACGACGATTTTCAGATCTGGTGAGATCAAAAGTGAGATTTTGCCAAAAATTGCTCCGTACGGCCCGAAACGCACGTTTTGTGCATTTTTCATAGAAATGCACTGTTTTCGCCTTTTGGTGTTGGTTTGATTCGAGTACGAACATTTTGAGATCCAGTGTGTTCAAAAGTGAGATTTTGCCAAAACTTGCTCCGCACGGCCCGAAACGTACGTTTTGTGCATTTTTCATAGAAATGCACTGTTTTTGGTTTTTGGCGATGATTTGAGGTCAGTACGACGATTTTCAGATCTGGTGAGATCAAACGTGAGATTTTGCCAAAACTTGCTCCGTACGGCCTGAAACGTACGTTTTGTGCAATTTTCATACAAATGCACCGTTTTCGGTTTTTGGCGATGATTTGAGGTCAGTACGACGATTTTGAGATCTGGTGTATTAAAAAGTGAGATTTTGCCAAAACCTGCTCGGCGCGACCCAAAACGTACGTTTTGTGCATTTTTCAAAGAAAGGCACTGTTTGCGGTTTTTGCCGAAGATTTGAGGTCAGTACGACGATTTTGAGATCTGGTGAGATCAAAAGTGAGATTTTGCCAAAACTTGCTCCGCACGGCCCGAAACGTACGTTTTGTGCATTTTTCATAGTAATGCACTGTTTTCGGTTTTTGGCAATGATTTGAGGTCAGTACGACGATTTTGAGATCCGGTGTGCTGAAAAGTGAGATTTTGCCAAAACTTGCTCCGCACGGCCCGAAACGTACGTTTTGTGCATTTTTCATAGAAATGCAGTGTTTTCGCCTTTTGGTGATGGTTTGAGGCGAGTACGACGATTTTGAGATCTGGTGAGATCAAAAGTGAGATTTTGCCAAAACGTGCTCGGCGCGACCCAAAACGTACGTTTTGTGCATTTTTCATACAAATGCACCGTTTTCGGTTTTTTGGCGATGATTTGAGGTCAGTACGACGATTTTGAGATCTGGTGAGATCAAAAGTGAGATTTTGCCAAAACTTGTTCCGCACGGCCCGTAACGTACGTTTTGTGCATTTTTCATAGAAATGCACTGTTTTCGGTTTTTGGCGATGATTTGAGGTCAGTACGACGACTTTGAGATCTGGTGTGCTGAAAAGTGAGATTTAGCCAAAACTTGCTCCGCACGGCCCCAAACGTACGTTTTGTGCATTTTCCATAGAAAAGCGCTGCTTTTTCTTTTTGGCGATGGTTTGAGGCGAGTATGAAGATTTAGAGATCCAGTCTGTTCAAAAGTGAGATTTTGCAAAAACTTGATCCGCACGGCCCGAAACGTACGTTTTGTGCATTTTTCATAGAAATGCACTGTTTTCGGTTTTTGGCGATGATTTGAGGTGCTTAGACGGGACGTCTTCTCCTGCATGTGTTTTTGGATGTGCGACATGAGTGCTAAATCGTCAGCAAAGTCCAGGTCTTCGAGTTGTGTCAAGAGGGTCCATCTGATGCCTCGCGCTTGGTCTGCTGTTGTCTGTCTCATCACCCAGTCGATTGTCAAGTTGAAAAGCATCGCAGACATACAACAGCCTTGTATAACACCGGTCTTCACGCTGAAGCTGATCTCGCTGCTTCTTACCCTGCATGAGAAGTTGCTTTAGAAGCTTTTGATGACAAGAACAATCGCCTGCGGTATTCCATATGCCCTGAGAATTCGCCATAGACTCTCTCGATGGATGCTATCAAAGGCTTTTTCAAAGTCTACAAAGTTGATGTACAGCTGTCTCTGCCATTCTGTGCACTGTTCGATGATGTTTCGCAGAGTGAATATTTGATCTGTGCACCCTCTTCTTGGTCGAAAACCAGCCTGCTCCTATCGGAGTTGCTGGTCCACCGCGTCTGAAATTCGCTTGATGATGATTTTTGCGAGGATCTTGCTTGGAACAGACAGGAGGGTGATTCCTCTCCAGTTGTTACAGTTGCTCAGGGCTCCCTTTTTCGGGATCTTTACTATGACGCCTTCCGTCCAATCTTCTGGTAGTTGCTTCTCGTCCCAGATGGCTGTAAAGAGTGGCTGAAGAACTTGCGCTACAAGCTCTGGGTCTGCCTTGAAGAGTTCTGCTTTGAGGTTGTCTTGACCTGGGGCCTTTCCGTTTTTGAGGGATCTGATGGCTGCCACAATTTCTTCTTTCTCAGGTGGCGCTGTATTTACATCCAGGTCTTTGGCCGGGTCCTGTACATCCGCTGTAACTGTTGGTGGTGGTCTGTTTAGAACTTCGCTGAAATGTTCTGCCCATCTCGCCTCTTGTTCCGCATCTGTTGTTAGTAGCCGTCCCTGTTTATCGGCGATGGGTGCGTCTGTAGATCCCCGGTACTTGCCGCTGACGAGCTTAGTGATTTTGTACACTCGTCCTTGTTCTCCTCTGGCAGCGGCCTCTTCTGCTTCCCTTGCAAGGCCTTCCATGTAGGCCCGCTTGTTGGCCCTAGTCATTCTTTTCACTGTTTGATCAGCTTCCCTGTACTGTTGCTTGTACCTCTCTTTCAGCCTCTCTGACTTGGTCTCCAACACTCTCTTCTAAAGGGCTCTCCTGTTCTCAATGGCTTTCCAGGTATCCATTGTTATCCACTCTTTCCTCCTCTTTCGTCCTCTTCCTAAGCAAGCTTCACTGGTCTGTGTATAGGCTGATCTTATTTGCTTCCACGCGGTGTCGATTCCAACCGACTCTGTCTGGGTGTAGTTTTCAGCATCTGCCAAAACTTGGAACTTGTTCTTCAGCTTAAGGATGAAGGCATTCTTTATCTTAGGGGCGCGCAGCTTCTCCACGTCAAACTGCTGTTGTCTTGGTTTCTCAGGTCCATTCTTTCTCAGTTTCACTTTCAGAGTTGCAGTGACAAGGTGGTGATCACTGCCAACTTCTGCTCCTCTTTTCACTCTAACGTCTTGCAGCGATCTTCTCCACACCCAATTAATCATCAGGTGGTCGATCTGATTCTTGTCTCTGCCGTTAGGTGAACACCAGGTAAGTTTATGGATGTCTGGGTGTGCAAAGAGAGTCCCGCCAATGACAAGATCGTATGTCCAGCAGCATTCAAGCAGTCTCTCTCCATTGTTGTTCATACTTCCACACCCTTTCTTACCCATGGCTCTCTCGTAGTTGGTGTTATCATTTCCAACTTTAGCATTCAAGTCTCCCATCACTATCTTCATTTCATGTCTTGGTATGTTCTCCAAAATTTGCTCCGCACGGCCCGAAACGTACGTTTTGTGCATTTTTCATAGAAATGCACTGTTTTCGCTTTTTGGCGAAGATTTGAGGTCAGTACGACGATTTTGAGATCTGGTGTGCTCAAAAGTGAGGTTTTGCCAAAACTTGCTCCGCACGGCCCCAAACGTGTGTTTTGTGCATTTTTCATAGAAAAGCACTGTTTTTGCTTTTTCGCGATGGTTTGAGGCGAGTATGAAGATTTTGAGATCAAGTGTGTTCAATAGTGAGATTTTGCAAAAACCTCCTCCACACGGCCCGAAACGTACGTTTTGTGCATTTTTCATAGGAATTCACTGTTTTCGGTTTTTGGAGATGATTTAAGGTCAGTACGACGATTTTGAGATCTGGTGTGCTCAAAGGTGAGGTTTTGCCAAAACTTGCTCCGCACGGCCCCAAACGTGCGTTTTGTGCATTTTTCATAGAAATGCACTGTTTTTGGTTTCTAGCGGTGATTTGAGGTCAGTACGACGATTTTGAGATAAGAAAGGTGGCGTTGTGGCACCTAGAAAAATGGTTATAGACAATATTGAATGTTTACAAAATGAATTGGACCTTGTCGACGTTTGGAGAGTTAAAAATCCACAATCTAGATGTTACACTTGGTTAGAAGTTACACCGATTTTCTGTCGTTTAGATTACTGGCTTGATATCAAACAACTTACAGGATTTTGTAAATACAATAGGAAGCGAAAATTTATCAGACAAAAGGTGTATCGGGGATTGGATTAAGTATAATATTCGGAACCATGTTATTTTGCTCTCGAAAAAGAAAGCCAAAGAACTATCTGCAATGGAAAAAAACTTACAACAAGTATACGAGGAAGCAACTAAAAAATTCGAACAGGACCCTTCCGACTCTAACCTAAATACTCTAAATGAAGCAAAAGAAACTCTAGAAACTTATTAGGAGGAAAAAACAAGGGGTGTAATTATTCGCGCAAGGGCACGATGGCACGAGCATGGCGAGAGAAGTACAAAATATTTTCTAAATTTAGAGAAGCGTAATCACGTCAAAAAACATACAAGAAAACTATTAATAAGTGGTGCCATTACACGTGATCCTTTTGGGATACTGAACGACCAACAAACGTTTTTACCATAGCTTGTTCCAATCAAACGTAACAGATGAGGATAAATAAAATGCAAACGAATTTTTAAATAATTTGAATATGCCAAGATTATCAGAAGAACAAAAACAATCTTGTGAAGAAGAAATATTTGTTGAAGAAATTACAGCCATTCTTAACAGTTTTGAGAGTAACAAATCTCCTGGTAATGATGGAATACCAATAGAAGTTTACAAAAGTTACTGGGAATTAATAAGTGATTGCTTTAAGATTAAAGAAAGTTTTATCGAATATCATACATCATAATCAAACAGGTTATGTTGAAGATCGCTGTATTGGTGAGACTATTCGATCAATTTTCGACTGAACAAGACTGAACAGGAAACATTATGTCACTTTCTCTTTTACTGTCGACATTCACATATGTTGTGGAAAAATGTTGAACAGTATTATTTAACAATAACAAAGGAATTTCACGGGTTGCGTTTACGAGAGGTTATAATTGGAATAACGATGTCAAAATGTCCAGTGTTAAATTATCTGATATTAATTGGTAAATTGTATTTATGGGATTGCAGAAAGAAACAGGTACTTCCAAACATCGAAGGTTTCAAATTTAAAGTAAGAATTAAATACCAAGTTAAAAAATATATTTCCATTAAGAATAATAAACTAGAAACCTGGCCAAAAGACATTTACCCCCTTTAATTAAGTTCGTGTATATGCTTTTGTGTGTATGTTCGTGTGTCTTCTTGTTTTATCTTAGGGTGTACCGTAAACAACTGTCAATTTCTCTGTTATCAACATAATTAAGCATTAATACAAGCCTAATTCAGCAATTGCGCTGCTGTTTTTGGCTGTAATGTATATAATCTGTGAAATCTTGACAATTGTAAGTATGTCTGTTATGGCGGTTGTTTAAAATATTGTAATGTTTTTCTTTTTAAGTAGTTCTTTGTAATTAAAGTAAAAAAAGAAAAATAATAATAATAATAAAAGCTGCTTTTTCTTTTTTGGCGATGATTTGAGGCCAGTACGACGATTTTAAGATCCGGTGTGTTCAAAAGTGAGATTTTGCCAAAACTTGCTCCGCACGGCCCCAAACGTGCGTTTTGTGCACTTTTCATAGAAATGCCACTGTTTTCCAGATTTGGTGGTCATTTGAGACCAGAACGACGATTTTCAGAGCTGGTGTGCTCAAAAGTGACATTTAGCCAAAACTTGCTCCGCACGGCAACAAACGTGGGATTTATGCACTTTTCATGGAAATGCCACTGTTTTCGCTTGGTGACGATTTGAGGCCATTGCGACGATTTCGAGATCTGATGAGCTCAAAAGTGAGATTTTGCCAATGTAGGCTCAGCACGGCTTCAAACGTGCGTTTTGTGCATTTTTCATAGAAATGGCACTGTTTTCACTTTTTGGCAATGATTTGAGGCCAATACGACGATTTTGAGATCTGGTGTGCTCAAAAGTGAGATTTAGCCAAAACTTGCTCCGCACGGAACAAAAGGTTGGATTTGTGCACTTTTCATGGAAATGCCAGTGTTTTCTCTTGGCGATGATTTCAGACCAGTACGACGATTTCGAGGTCTGATGAGCTCAAAAGTGAGATTTTGCCAAAACGTGCTCCTCACGTCCCCAAACGTGCGTTTTGTGCACTGTTTTCACTTTTTGGCGATGATTTGAGGCCAATACGACGATTTTCAGATCTGGTGTGCTCTCAAGTTAGATTTAGCCAAAACTTGCTCCGCACGACCCAAACGTACGTTTTGTGCACTTTTGTTAGAAATGCCACTGTTTTCGCTTTTTGTCGATGATTTGAGGCCAGTACGACGATTTTGAGATCTGGTGTGAGGAAAAGTGAGATTCTGCAAAAATTTGTCCCACACGCACTTTTCATGGAAATCGCGATGTTTCCCCGATTTGGCGTAGATTTGAGAGCAGTACGACGATTTTCAGATGTGATGTGCGGAAAAGTGAGATATATACAACTTCGTTGGATAAAAAGATCCTATAGTTCAAAACAAAAGTAGTAGTTTGAAGATGAAGCACAGGATTGAAAGGATTGAAGTGGATTACCGTTTATCTTGAAATCAAAGTTGCCTTTGTTTGCTGGAGTGTCAATCGTGACATTTATCTGAAAACAAAATGCGTGCGTTATAACGGCTCTCTCTATTTTGTGCTGCTTTACTTCGTTGTATTTGCTTAGTTAATGTTTGTAAGATGGAAAAATATATTGTTTGTTTGTCATAACATATGTGACATTTGTTGGCTCCTAGGAGAAAAATTACGGAGCCTGTTCGTCAATATTTCGGGCAATTTCGGTTTTAGCCGTCGCACTTCGTGAATACTCTTCGTAAATGCATACTGATGACACTGTCCCGCCGAAATGGCAAAATGTCGTTCAGCTTATTTCCACGTTATATCGCCAAATGGCACAAAATATAAAACTTGGTTGGATAAAAATATCCTTTAGTACAAAACAAAAGTAGTAGTTTGGAGACAAAGCGCAGGATTGCAGGGATTAAAGTAGATTACAGTTTAGCTTGACATTAAAGTTGCCTTTGTTTGCTGGAAAGGCAGTGTCAATCGTGACATTTATCTGAAATCAAAATCCGTGCGTTATAACGGCTCAGTCTATTTTGAGTTGCTTTACTTCGTTGCATTTGCTTAGAATAATGTTTGTAAGGTGGAAAACTAAATTGTTTGTTATTCATAACTTATGAGAAATTTGTTGGCTCCTAGGAAAAAAATTACGGAGCCTCTTCGTCAATATTTCGGGCATTTTCGCTTTTTCGCCGTCGCACTTCGTGAATACTTTTCGTAAATGCATAGTAATGACACTGTCCCGCCGAAATGGCAAAATGTCGCTTAACTTCTTTCCACGTTATATCGCCAAATGGCACAAAATATACAACTTAGTTGGAGAAAAAGATCCTATGGCACAAAATAAAAGTAGTAGTTTGGAGACAAAGCGCAGGATTCCAAGGATTGAAGTGGACTAAGATTTAGGTTGATATAAAAGTTGTCTCTGTTTGCTGTAGAGGCAGTGTCAATCGTGACATTTATCTGAAACCAAACTGCGTGCGTTATAACGGCTCAAACTATTTTTTGCTGCTTTACTTCGTTGAATTTGCGTAGTTAATGTTTGTAAGATGGAAAAATCAATTGCTTGTTTGTCATAACTTTTAAGACATTTGTTGACTCCTACGAGAAAAATTACGGAGCCTCTTCGTCAATATTTCGGGCATTTTCGGTTTTAACCGTCGTACCTCTTGAATACTCTTCGTAAATGCATCCTATTGACACTGCTCCGCCGAAATGACAAAATGTCGCTTAGCTTATTTCCATGTTATATCGCCAAAGGGCACAAAAGGGCACAAAAGTAGTACTTTGGAGACCAAGCGCAGGATTGCAAGGATTAAAGTGGATTAAGATTTAGCTTGATATAAAAGTTGAATTAGTTTGCTGGAGAGGCAGTGTCAATCGTGACATTTATCTGAAATCAAAATGCGTTTGTGATAACAGCTCTGTCGATTTCAGCGGCTTTACTTCGTTGCATTTCCTTAGCTAATACTTGTAAGATGGAAAAAATAAATTGTTTGTTTTTCATAATTTGAGACATTTGTTGGCTCCTATTAGCAAATTTACGGAGGCTCTTCGTCAATTTTTCGGGAATTTTCAGTTTTAGCCGTAGCAATTCGCGAATACTCTTCATACATGCATAGTAATGACACTGTCCCGCCCAAATGGCAAAATGTCGCTTAACTTATTTCCACGTTATATCTCTAAATAGCACAAAATATACAACTTAATTGGATAAAAAGATCCTATAGTACAAAACAAAAGTAGTCTTTTAGCGATAAAGCGCAGGATTGTAAGGATTGAAGTTAATGTTTACAGTTTAGCTTGATATCAAACTTGCGTTTGTTTGCAGGAGACGCATAGTCAATCGTGACATTTATCTGAAATCAAAATGTGTGCGTTATAACGGCTCAGTCTATTTTGAACCGCTTTACTTAGTTGCATTTGCTTAGCTAATGTTTGTTAGATGGAAAAATAAATTGTTTGTTTGTCATAACTTCTGAGACATTTGTTTGCTGCTAGGAAAAAAATTACGGAGTCTCTTCGTCAATATTTCGGGCATTTTTGCTTTTAGCCGTCGCACTTCGTGAGTACTCCTTGTAAAAGCATATTGACGATAATGTCCCACCGAAATGGCAAAATGTCGCTAAGCTTATTTCCGCGTTATATCGCCAAATGGCACAAAATATACAACTTAGTTGGATAAAAAGATCCTATAGCACAAAATAAAAGTAGTAGTTTGGAGACAAAGCCCAGGATTGCAAGGATTGAAGTGGATTACAGTTTAGGGCTCTTTCTGCATGTACCGGTACCCATAAACCACTCATAGTCTTCTATTGTTTGTGAGGTATTCTATTTGTGGTCTTGTTTCGCATTTGTATTATTGTCGTTCTTTGTTCCTTTTGTTTTACGTAATATGTGACCGGTACATGCAGAATCTACCCAGTTTAGCTTGAAATCAAAGTTGCCTTTGTTTGCAGGAGAGGCAGTGTCAATCGTGACATTTTTCTGAAATGAAAATGCGTGCGTTATAAGGCTCAGTCTATTTTGAGTCGCTTTACTTCGGTGCATTTATTAAGCTAATGTTTGTAAGATGGAGTAATAAATTGTTTGTTTGTCATCACTTCTGAGACATTTGTTGGCTCTTAGGGGAAAAATTACGTAGCCTCTTCGTCAATATTTCGGGCATTTTCGGTTTTAGCCGTCGCACTTCGTGAATACTCTTCGTAAATGCATACTGATTTTTGTATTACAAATAGTAAATACAATGTGTTGCAATACAATGAAAAAAAGAAAGCGAGAGTAAAATACTTACGATACATATGCAAAAAGAGAAGAAAAATAATATATTAATTGAAAAAAGTACAATATAGCTTAAACGAATATATGTTAAATCATTGACGTCAGCCCCGGCCAAAATTGCTCTTAGAAGACCTATAAGACTCAACTGCTTTAAAAAATTGCAGCTTTCTCAATCGCGCGAACATTTTCAGTTGCGTGCATTGACTAGAATGTCACTCAAATTGAGACATCCAATAAAAATAAAAAAGTCAGCGATTTTCGCAGAATATCAGCGTTTGAATTTGGAGAAGAACAAAAATGACCGATTTTAACGTCATAGAAGAAGAACAAAAATTACCTTTTTGCCTCCAGTTTTTCCTAAATCATCGTTGCAAACCCAAAAGTTAACATTCACAGCAAAAGTCAGGTTTAGTCCTACCTTAGAAATGATTTTTGCTCTTATTCGTTGTCCGGGCCAAGCTACATCCTCTCGTTCTAGTGCATCCTTGCCTTGCCTCGATTTTCAACATCACGACCGCACTGCATGCTGGGAAATAACGATAATTTTTGACAGGGTTCGTTCCTTTCCCGACATATTTCATATTTATACTAAGTCCATAGCCACTCCGACCTACCACCGAAATTTGGCGCTTGTTGTTTTCTTCAGTGGTCGCAAATCCCAAAATATGCCGTGGTAGGTCATGAAATTCATCAGTAGTGGAGTCCCAAGGCTACTTCGTTTCGGAGCGGCCATTTTTTCAGTTCTACGAACAACAAGCCAAATTCGCAAACGAAGTACATCACCTTACTCGCTTCTTTGAGAAAGTGGACTCTTAGCTACTTTCACGCTTAATGATGCTCATCAGGCAGCTACTAAAGATAAAAAATGACTGTGAACTTACCAAAAATCGTACACAAACCATATTTGAGCCGCTATTATAGCTCAACGAAGCAAAAACACGTCATAATGACGTTTCTAGAAAACTCGAGCCTTCAGTTGTTTAAAACAGCAACACTTACCATTGGCGACAATCAAACAGTAGTTAAGAACTTTCCAATTGTTTGACTCTTTGTGCCAACCGTATAAAATAGTATTTTCAGATAAAGTCCGTTTTTCATTAAATTTTTCTCGCCACCAGTTAGAAAAAAAGTCCAAAACAACGAGGATACACTGCAAGTAATTAACATGTGTCTTAGAGATTGATTTTCAAGGTTACATAAGGTTACATACGCCGACATGCCAGACTTAGAAATCGCACTGTTTTGCCGATTTGGCGACGATTTGAGGCCAGGACGCCGATTTCGAGATCTGGTGTGCGCAAAAGTGAGATTTTGCTAACACTTGCTCTGCACGGCCCCAAACCTGCGTTTCGTACACTTTTCATAGAAATCGCACTGCTTTCCTGATTTGGCGATGATTTGAGGCCAGTACGACGATTTTGAGATTTGGTGTGTGCTCAAAAGTGAGATTTTGCCAAAACGTGCTCCGCACGGCCCCAAACGTGCGTTTTGTGCACTTTTCATAGAAATCGCACAATATCTGTCTCCATTTAGAATTTAGGTTTCAAAATATGATGCATCCAAGAATCAGGACCGCCATTTTAGAATTTTTCTCAAAGAAAACAATTATAAAAAATGGACAATTTATCCAAATCATCTGAAACTTGGTACAGAACATCCTAATAATCTGTAAATGTACACATCAAAGCACAAGTCCATATCTTTCTCCATTCAGCATTTAGGTTTCAAAAAATATGTTTTTTTCCTAGCCATTTTCATTGATGTCATAATGACATCACAATGAGACATCGACACTGTCAATCTACTAACCTTATGATTTTGTACTATCTGCTAAATTTGAAGTCTAAAGCGGTAATATTTTAGGAGTTATGATGGGGTATGTTTTAAGACATATCAGTGTCCGTACATGAAGCTGGTCATCACAGCAGGGACAAGCCATGGAGCGGTGAGTACACGCTCTTTTGTGCTCCGCATTTGTACTCTATTTAGACCTTTTTAAGACTATGCACGACCAAACCAACTATCAGAATTATGACATAAGGTCCTAGTGCTACTCTAGGAAACTGTTTTTCCAACCGAAAGTGTTTGCTTTTGCACAGTCAGCAGTTTATCTTTAGATATTTAATCCTTGCCTCAAGAAATCCCTTTATGGCTTTTAGAGACAAAGGACGAGGGTTTATCTATACTTTTATGATAGATGTAGTTGATACACCAGGAAAGGAACACTTTGGTGTAAGTTTTGCGTGAATTCATCATTGTGCTTAGGAGTAATTAATAACTGAATAATTAATTAGCTGCAAATTTCAACCGTTAATAACATCGTCAGATCTTGTGTTTATGGTAGTGTTTATATCAATCGAGTTAGATCCTAAAGTGATCTAACCGTGTTGCTAAAGTCAAGGAAACAGCTTGTAAAGCATGCGAGTTATTAACAGTAGAATTTTGTCCAACATGGCGGATCCAAAAGTGCATCAAACATGCAAACGAGGCTATACTTTGAACGTTAATATCTCTGACGGGATTTTATCACACTTCCTCAAATTCGCAGGATATATACAACGTCTTTAATACTATTTGCCAATACACTCGGCGTTATTATCGGCTCAACGGTTTGTTTCTAGCCTTGTTTACAAGTTTTTCAAACATGGAAACGAGGCTACAATTTGATCGTTAATATCTCTAAGGGGATTACATCAAACAAATTCAAATTTGCAGGATATATAGCATGACTTTTATACTATCTGCGAATATACTCGGTTTTAATATCGGCTCAATCTTATGCTTCTAGTTCAAATCCTCGAACACATGCGAAAACACCTCAACACAAGCTAATATAATATAATATAATATAATATAATATAATATAATATAATATAATATAATATAATATAATATAATATAATATAATATAATATAATATAATAAAATATATTATCATGCTTATAATGGTGACCAAGCAGCGAAGGATGTCTTGAAGGTGAAAAGACAAAGAGTACCGTACAACAAGGACAAAGACATTAACTGCAACACGTTTCGCTCCGATTATCGCCACTGTGCAGTTCTTTACCAAGCAGTGGATGCTTTGGGCCTTGAAATGCTACAAAGGGGCGCCAAACGGGCCTTAGGGTGCATGTCCTGGATCTCTCAGCAAACGAGAGATTGATGACCTAGCCTCGAAGGTGCTACAAAGGTGCGCCAAACGGGCCTTGGGGTGCATGTCGATGATCTCTCAGCAATGAGAGATTGATGACCAAGCCTCAAGAGTCCTTGACACTGAGACATTATATGGAATGTACAAGTTAACGCTAGACTGTGCGCCAGAAACGTTTCACTTAAACGAAGATCAAACAGTTGGCGATGCAGATAAGGACATTGAGAGAGACGAGGAAGAGAAGAAGTCCAGGAAGAGAAAAGCCACGCCAACAGACAGTGAGAGCGACTACGAACCTGTAAAGAAGGCAAAGGAGAAAACAGCAAGTGCCCTTACAACAGACAGCGAGAGCGATGTCCAAGCGCCCGTAAAGAAAACGAAAAAGAAAACAGCAAGTCCCCTGAAGAGCGATGACGAAGCGCCCGTAAAGAAAACGAAAAAGAAAGCAGCAAGTCCACTAAAGAGCGACAGCGAGCAGAAGAAAAGAAGCCATCATAAGGAGAGGATGTGTAGGATAACAGGCTGCTTCTTTTACGGCTACAACCTTCAACGTGATATACAAATGCTCGTCAGGAAGGGCGGCATAGAAGAGGAAGACATTCCCCGTTTGACGTCGATGATTTGAGGCCAGTACGACGATTTTGAGATCTCGTGTGCTTTAAGTGAGATTTTGCAAAAACTTGCTCCTCACGGCCCCAAACGTGCGTTTTGTGCACGTTTCATAGAAATGCAGTTTTCGCTTTTTGGCGATGATTTGAGGCCAATACCACGATTTCGAGATCCGCTGTGTTCAAAAGTGAGATTTTGCCAAAACGTGCGTTTTGTGCACTTTTCATAGAAATGCACTGTTTTCGCTTTTTGGCGATGATTTGAGTCCAGCAGGATGATTTTGAGATCTGGTGAGCTAAAAAGTGAGGTTTTCCCAAAACTTGCTCCTCACGGCCCGAAACGTACGTTTTGTGCACGTTTCATAGAAATGCAGTTTTCGCTTTTTGGCGATGATTTGAGGCCAGTACCACGATTTTGAGATCCGGTGTGTTCAAAAGTGAGATTTTGCCAAAACGTGCGTCTTGTGCACTTTTCATAGAAATGCACTATTTTCGCTTTTTGGCGATGATTTGAGTCCAGCAGGATGATTTTGAGATCTGGTGAGCTAAAAAGTGAGATTTTGCCTAAACTTGCTCCGCACGGCCCCAAACGTGCGTTTTGTGCATTTTTCATAGAAAAGCACTGTTTTTGCTTTTTGGCGATGGTTTGAGGCGAGTATGAAGATTTTGAGATCCAGTGTGTTCAAAAGTGAGATTTTGCAAAAACTTGCTCCACACCGGCCCGAAACGTACGTTTTGTGCATTTTTCATAGGAATTCACTGTTTTCGGTTTTTGGCGATGATTTAAGGTCAGTACGACGATTTTGAGATCTGGTGCGCTTAAAAGTGAGATTTTGCCAAAACGTGCTCCGCACGGCCCAAAACGTGCGTTTTGTCCACTTTTCATAGAAATTCACTGTTTTCTCTTTTTGGCGAAGATTTGAGGTCAGTACGACGTTTTTGAGATCTGGTGTGCTCAAAAGTGAGGTTTTGCCAAAACTTGCTCCGCACGGCCCCAAACGTGCGTTTTGTGCATTTTTCATAGAAATGCACTGTTTTTGGTTTCTAGCGATGATTTGAGGTCAGTACGACGATTTTGAGATAAGAAAGGTGGCGTTGTGGCACCTAGAAAAATGGTTATAGACAATATTGAATGTTTACAAAATGAATTGGACCTTGTTGACGTTTGGAGAGTTAAAAATCCACAATCTAGAAGTTACACTTGGAGCCAAAAACCTCCACCGATTTTCTATCGTTTAGATTACTGGCTTGATATCAAACAACTTACAGGATTTTGTAAATACAACAGGAAGCGAAAATTTATCAGACAAAAGGTGTATCGGGGATTGGATTAAGTATAATATTCGGAACCATGTTATTTTGTTCTCGAAAAAGAAAGCCAAAGAACTATCTGCAATGGAAAAAAACTTACAACAAGTATACGAGGAAGCAACTAAAAAATTCGAACAGGACCCTTCCGACTCTAACCTAAATACTCTAAATGAAGCAAAAGAAACTCTAGAAACTTATTAGGAGGAAAAAACAAGGGGTGTAATTATTCGCGCAAGGGCACGATGGCACGAGCATGGCGAGAGAAGTACAAAATATTTTCTAAATTTAGAGAAGCGTAATCACGTCAAAAAACATACAAGAAAACTATTAATAAGTGGTGCGATTACACGTGATCCTTTTGGGATACTGAACGACCAACAAACGTTTTTACCATAGCTTGTTCCAATCAAACGTAACAGATGAGGATAAATAAAATGCAAACGAATTTTTAAATAATTTGAATATGCCAAGATTATCAGAAGAACAAAAACAATCTTGTGAAGAAGAAATATTTGTTGAAGAAATTACAGCCATTCTTAACAGTTTTGAGAGTAACAAATCTCCTGGTAATGATGGAATACCAATAGAAGTTTACAAAAGTTACTGGGAATTAATAAGTGATTGCTTTAAGATTAAAGAAAGTTTTATCGAATATCATACATCATAATCAAACAGGTTATGTTGAAGATCGCTGTATTGGTGAGACTATTCGATCAATTTTCGACTGAACAAGACTGAACAGGAAACATTATGTCACTTTCTCTTTTACTGTCGACATTCACATATGTTGTGGAAAAATGTTGAACAGTATTATTTAACAATAACAAAGGAATTTCACGGGTTGCGTTTACGAGAGGTTATAATTGGAATAACGATGTCAAAATGTCCAGTGTTAAATTATCTGATATTAATTGGTAAATTGTATTTATGGGATTGCAGAAAGAAACAGGTACTTCCAAACATCGAAGGTTTCAAATTTAAAGTAAGAATTAAATACCAAGTTAAAAAATATATTTCCATTAAGAATAATAAACTAGAAACCTGGCCAAAAGACATTTACCCCCTTTAATTAAGTTCGTGTATATGCTTTTGTGTGTATGTTCGTGTGTCTTCTTGTTTTATCTTAGGGTGTACCGTAAACAACTGTCAATTTCTCTGTTATCAACATAATTAAGCATTAATACAAGCCTAATTCAGCAATTGCGCTGCTGTTTTTGGCTGTAATGTATATAATCTGTGAAATCTTGACAATTGTAAGTATGTCTGTTATGGCGGTTGTTTAAAATATTGTAATGTTTTTTCTTTTTAAGTAGTTCTTTGTAATTAAAGTAAAAAAAGAAAACTAATAATAATAAAAGCTGTTTTTTCTTTTTTGGCGATGATTTGAGGCCAGTACGACGATTTTAAGATCCGGTGTGTTCAAAAGTGAGATTTTGCCAAAACTTGCTCCGCACGGCCCCAAACGTGCGTTTTGTGCACTTTTCATAGAAATGCCACTGTTTTCCAGATTTGGTGGTCATTTGAGACCAGAACGACGATTTTCAGAGCTGGTGTGCTCAAAAGTGACATTTAGCCAAAACTTGCTCCGCACGGCAACAAACGTGGGATTTATGCACTTTTCATGGAAATGCCACTGTTTTCGCTTGGTGACGATTTGAGGCCATTGCGACGATTTCGAGATCTGATGAGCTCAAAAGTGAGATTTTGCCAATGTAGGCTCAGCACGGCTTCAAACGTGCGTTTTGTGCATTTTTCATAGAAATGGCACTGTTTTCACTTTTTGGCAATGATTTGAGGCCAATACGACGATTTTGAGATCTGGTGTGCTCAAAAGTGAGATTTAGCCAAAACTTGCTCCGCACGGAACAAAAGGTTGGATTTGTGCACTTTTCATGGAAATGCCAGTGTTTTCTCTTGGCGATGATTTCAGACCAGTACGACGATTTCGAGGTCTGATGAGCTCAAAAGTGAGATTTTGCCAAAACGTGCTCCTCACGTCCCCAAACGTGCGTTTTGTGCACTGTTTTCACTTTTTGGCGATGATTTGAGGCCAATACGACGATTTTCAGATCTGGTGTGCTCTCAAGTTAGATTTAGCCAAAACTTGCTCCGCACGACCCAAACGTACGTTTTGTGCACTTTTGTTAGAAATGCCACTGTTTTCGCTTTTTGTCGATGATTTGAGGCCAGTACGACGATTTTGAGATCTGGTGTGAGGAAAAAGTGAGATTCTGCAAAAATTTGTCCCACACGCACTTTTCATGGAAATCGCGATGTTTCCCCGATTTGGCGTAGATTTGAGAGCAGTACGACGATTTTCAGATGTGATGTGCGGAAAAGTGAGATATATACAACTTCGTTGGATAAAAAGATCCTATAGTTCAAAACAAAAGTAGTAGTTTGAAGATGAAGCACAGGATTGAAAGGATTGAAGTGGATTACCGTTTATCTTGAAATCAAAGTTGCCTTTGTTTGCTGGAGTGTCAATCGTGACATTTATCTGAAAACAAAATGCGTGCGTTATAACGGCTCTCTCTATTTTGTGCTGCTTTACTTCGTTGTATTTGCTTAGTTAATGTTTGTAAGATGGAAAAATATATTGTTTGTTTGTCATAACATATGTGACATTTGTTGGCTCCTAGGAGAAAAATTACGGAGCCTGTTCGTCAATATTTCGGGCAATTTCGGTTTTAGCCGTCGCACTTCGTGAATACTCTTCGTAAATGCATACTGATGACACTGTCCCGCCGAAATGGCAAAATGTCGTTCAGCTTATTTCCACGTTATATCGCCAAATGGCACAAACTATAAAACTTGGTTGGATAAAAATATCCTTTAGTACAAAACAAAAGTAGTAGTTTGGAGACAAAGCGCAGGATTGCAGGGATTAAAGTAGATTACAGTTTAGCTTGACATTAAAGTTGCCTTTGTTTGCTGGAAAGGCAGTGTCAATCGTGACATTTATCTGAAATCAAAATCCGTGCGTTATAACGGCTCAGTCTATTTTGAGTTGCTTTACTTCGTTGCATTTGCTTAGAATAATGTTTGTAAGGTGGAAAACTAAATTGTTTGTTATTCATAACTTATGAGAAATTTGTTGGCTCCTAGGAAAAAAATTACGGAGCCTCTTCGTCAATATTTCGGGCATTTTCGCTTTTTCGCCGTCGCACTTCGTGAATACTTTTCGTAAATGCATAGTAATGACACTGTCCCGCCGAAATGGCAAAATGTCGCTTAACTTCTTTCCACGTTATATCGCCAAATGGCACAAAATATACAACTTAGTTGGAGAAAAAGATCCTATGGCACAAAATAAAAGTAGTAGTTTGGAGACAAAGCGCAGGATTCCAAGGATTGAAGTGGACTAAGATTTAGGTTGATATAAAAGTTGTCTCTGTTTGCTGTAGAGGCAGTGTCAATCGTGACATTTATCTGAAACCAAACTGCGTGCGTTATAACGGCTCAAACTATTTTTTGCTGCTTTACTTCGTTGAATTTGCGTAGTTAATGTTTGTAAGATGGAAAAATCAATTGCTTGTTTGTCATAACTTTTAAGACATTTGTTGACTCCTACGAGAAAAATTACGGAGCCTCTTCGTCAATATTTCGGGCATTTTCGGTTTTAACCGTCGTACCTCTTGAATACTCTTCGTAAATGCATCCTATTGACACTGCTCCGCCGAAATGACAAAATGTCGCTTAGCTTATTTCCATGTTATATCGCCAAAGGGCACAAAAGGGCACAAAAGTAGTACTTTGGAGACCAAGCGCAGGATTGCAAGGATTAAAGTGGATTAAGATTTAGCTTGATATAAAAGTTGAATTAGTTTGCTGGAGAGGCAGTGTCAATCGTGACATTTATCTGAAATCAAAATGCGTTTGTGATAACAGCTCTGTCGATTTCAGCGGCTTTACTTCGTTGCATTTCCTTAGCTAATACTTGTAAGATGGAAAAAATAAATTGTTTGTTTTTCATAATTTGAGACATTTGTTGGCTCCTATTAGCAAATTTACGGAGGCTCTTCGTCAATTTTTCGGGAATTTTCAGTTTTAGCCGTAGCAATTCGCGAATACTCTTCATACATGCATAGTAATGACACTGTCCCGCCCAAATGGCAAAATGTCGCTTAACTTATTTCCACGTTATATCTCTAAATAGCACAAAATATACAACTTAATTGGATAAAAAGATCCTATAGTACAAAACAAAAGTAGTCTTTTAGCGATAAAGCGCAGGATTGTAAGGATTGAAGTTAATGTTTACAGTTTAGCTTGATATCAAACTTGCGTTTGTTTGCAGGAGACGCATAGTCAATCGTGACATTTATCTGAAATCAAAATGTGTGCGTTATAACGGCTCAGTCTATTTTGAACCGCTTTACTTAGTTGCATTTGCTTAGCTAATGTTTGTTAGATGGAAAAATAAATTGTTTGTTTGTCATAACTTCTGAGACATTTGTTTGCTGCTAGGAAAAAAATTACGGAGTCTCTTCGTCAATATTTCGGGCATTTTTGCTCTTAGCCGTCGCACTTCGTGAGTACTCCTTGTAAAAGCATATTGACGATAATGTCCCACCGAAATGGCAAAATGTCGCTAAGCTTATTTCCGCGTTATATCGCCAAATGGCACAAAATATACAACTTAGTTGGATAAAAAGATCCTATAGCACAAAATAAAAGTAGTAGTTTGGAGACAAAGCCCAGGATTGCAAGGATTGAAGTGGATTACAGTTTAGGGCTCTTTCTGCATGTACCGGTACCCATAAACCACTCATAGTCTTCTATTGTTTGTGAGGTATTCTATTTGTGGTCTTGTTTCGCATTTGTATTATTGTCGTTCTTTGTTCCTTTTGTTTTACGTAATATGTGACCGGTACATGCAGAATCTACCCAGTTTAGCTTGAAATCAAAGTTGCCTTTGTTTGCAGGAGAGGCAGTGTCAATCGTGACATTTTTCTGAAATGAAAATGCGTGCGTTATAAGGCTCAGTCTATTTTGAGTCGCTTTACTTCGGTGCATTTATTAAGCTAATGTTTGTAAGATGGAGTAATAAATTGTTTGTTTGTCATCACTTCTGAGACATTTGTTGGCTCTTAGGGGAAAAATTACGTAGCCTCTTCGTCAATATTTCGGGCATTTTCGGTTTTAGCCGTCGCACTTCGTGAATACTCTTCGTAAATGCATACTGATTTTTGTATTACAAATAGTAAATACAATGTGTTGCAATACAATGAAAAAAAGAAAGCGAGAGTAAAATACTTACGATACATATGCAAAAAGAGAAGAAAAATAATATATTAATTGAAAAAAGTACAATATAGCTTAAACGAATATATGTTAAATCATTGACGTCAGCCCCGGCCAAACATGGCTCTTAGAAGACCTATAAGACTCAACTGCTTTAAAAAATTGCAGCTTTCTCAATCGCGCGAACATTTTCAGTTGCGTGCATTGACTAGAATGTCACTCAAATTGAGACATCCAATAAAAATAAAAAAGTCAGCGATTTTCGCAGAATATCAGCGTTTGAATTTGGAGAACAAAAATGACCGATTTTAACGTCATAGAAGAAGAACAAAAATTACCTTTTTGCCTCCAGTTTTTCCTAAATCATCGTTGCAAACCCAAAAGTTAACATTCACAGCAAAAGTCAGGTTTAGTCCTACCTTAGAAATGATTTTTGCTCTTATTCGTTGTCCGGGCCAAGCTACATCCTCTCGTTCTAGTGCATCCTTGCCTTGCCTCGATTTTCAACATCACGACCGCACTGCATGGTGGGAAATAACGATAATTTTTGACAGGGTTCGTTCCTTTCCCGACATATTTCATATTTATACTAAGTCCATAGCCACTCCGACCTACCACCGAAATTTGGCGCTTGTTGTTTTCTTCAGTGGTCGCAAATCCCAAAATATGCCGTGGTAGGTCATGAAATTCATCAGTAGTGGAGTCCCAAGGCTACTTCGTTTCGGAGCGGCCATTTTTTCAGTTCTACGAACAACAAGCCAAATTCGCAAACGAAGTACATCACCTTACTCGCTTCTTTGAGAAAGTGGACTCTTAGCTACTTTCACGCTTAATGATGCTCATCAGGCAGCTACTAAAGATAAAAAATGACTGTGAACTTACCAAAAATCGTACACAAACCATATTTGAGCCGCTATTATAGCTCAACGAAGCAAAAACACGTCATAATGACGTTTCTAGAAAACTCGAGCCTTCAGTTGTTTAAAACAGCAACACTTACCATTGGCGACAATCAAACAGTAGTTAAGAACTTTCCAATTGTTTGACTCTTTGTGCCAACCGTATAAAATAGTATTTTCAGATAAAGTCCGTTTTTCATTAAATTTTTCTCGCCACCAGTTAGAAAAAAAGTCCAAAACAACGAGGATACACTGCAAGTAATTAACATGTGTCTTAGAGATTGATTTTCAAGGTTACATAAGGTTACATACGCCGACATGCCAGACTTAGAAATCGCACTGTTTTGCCGATTTGGCGACGATTTGAGGCCAGGACGCCGATTTCGAGATCTGGTGTGCGCAAAAGTGAGATTTTGCTAACACTTGCTCTGCACGGCCCCAAACCTGCGTTTCGTACACTTTTCATAGAAATCGCACTGCTTTCCTGATTTGGCGATGATTTGAGGCCAGTACGACGATTTTGAGATTTGGTGTGTGCTCAAAAGTGAGATTTTGCCAAAACGTGCTCCGCACGGCCCCAAACGTGCGTTTTGTGCACTTTTCATAGAAATCGCACAATATCTGTCTCCATTTAGAATTTAGGTTTCAAAATATGATGCATCCAAGAATCAGGACCGCCATTTTAGAATTTTTCTCAAAGAAAACAATTATAAAAAATGGACAATTTATCCAAATCATCTGAAACTTGGTACAGAACATCCTAATAATCTGTAAATGTACACATCAAAGCACAAGTCCATATCTTTCTCCATTCAGCATTTAGGTTTCAAAAAATATGTTTTTTTCCTAGCCATTTTCATTGATGTCATAATGACATCACAATGAGACATCGACACTGTCAATCTACTAACCTTATGATTTTGTACTATCTGCTAAATTTGAAGTCTAAAGCGGTAATATTTTAGGACTTATGATGGGGTATGTTTTAAGACATATCAGTGTCCGTACATGAAGCTGGTCATCACAGCAGGGACAAGCCATGGAGCGGTGAGTACACGCTCTTTTGTGCTCCGCATTTGTACTCTATTTAGACCTTTTTAAGACTATGCACGACCAAACCAACTATCAGAATTATGACATAAGGTCCTAGTGCTACTCTAGGAAACTGTTTTTCCAACCGAAAGTGTTTGCTTTTGCACAGTCAGCAGTTTATCTTTAGATATTTAATCCTTGCCTCAAGAAATCCCTTTATGGCTTTTAGAGACAAAGGACGAGGGTTTATCTATACTTTTATGATAGATGTAGTTGATACACCAGGAAAGGAACACTTTGGTGTAAGTTTTGCGTGAATTCATCATTGTGCTTAGGAGTAATTAATAACTGAATAATTAATTAGCTGCAAATTTCAACCGTTAATAACATCGTCAGATCTTGTGTTTATGGTAGTGTTTATATCAATCGAGTTAGATCCTAAAGTGATCTAACCGTGTTGCTAAAGTCAAGGAAACAGCTTGTAAAGCATGCGAGTTATTAACAGTAGAATTTTGTCCAACATGGCGGATCCAAAAGTGCATCAAACATGCAAACGAGGCTATACTTTGAACGTTAATATCTCTGACGGGATTTTATCACACTTCCTCAAATTCGCAGGATATATACAACGTCTTTAATACTATTTGCCAATACACTCGGCGTTATTATCGGCTCAACGGTTTGTTTCTAGCCTTGTTTACAAGTTTTTCAAACATGGAAACGAGGCTACAATTTGATCGTTAATATCTCTAAGGGGATTACATCAAACAAATTCAAATTTGCAGGATATATAGCATGACTTTTATACTATCTGCGAATATACTCGGTTTTAATATCGGCTCAATCTTATGCTTCTAGTTCAAATCCTCGAACACATGCGAAAACACCTCAACACAAGCTAATATAATATAATATAATATAATATAATATAATATAATATAATATAATATAATATAATATAATATAATAAAATATATTATCATGCTTATAATGGTGACCAAGCAGCGAAGGATGTCTTGAAGGTGAAAAGACAAAGAGTACCGTACAACAAGGACAAAGACATTAACTGCAACACGTTTCGCTCCGATTATCGCCACTGTGCAGTTCTTTACCAAGCAGTGGATGCTTTGGGCCTTGAAATGCTACAAAGGGGCGCCAAACGGGCCTTAGGGTGCATGTCCTGGATCTCTCAGCAAACGAGAGATTGATGACCTAGCCTCGAAGGTGCTACAAAGGTGCGCCAAACGGGCCTTGGGGTGCATGTCGATGATCTCTCAGCAATGAGAGATTGATGACCAAGCCTCAAGAGTCCTTGACACTGAGACATTATATGGAATGTACAAGTTAACGCTAGACTGTGCGCCAGAAACGTTTCACTTAAACGAAGATCAAACAGTTGGCGATGCAGATAAGGACATTGAGAGAGACGAGGAAGAGAAGAAGTCCAGGAAGAGAAAAGCCACGCCAACAGACAGTGAGAGCGACTACGAACCTGTAAAGAAGGCAAAGGAGAAAACAGCAAGTGCCCTTACAACAGACAGCGAGAGCGATGTCCAAGCGCCCGTAAAGAAAACGAAAAAGAAAACAGCAAGTCCCCTGAAGAGCGATGACGAAGCGCCCGTAAAGAAAACGAAAAAGAAAGCAGCAAGTCCACTAAAGAGCGACAGCGAGCAGAAGAAAAGAAGCCATCATAAGGAGAGGATGTGTAGGATAACAGGCTGCTTCTTTTACGGCTACAACCTTCAACGTGATATACAAATGCTCGTCAGGAAGGGCGGCATAGAAGAGGAAGACATTCCCCGTTTGACGTCGATGATTTGAGGCCAGTACGACGATTTTGAGATCTCGTGTGCTTTAAGTGAGATTTTGCAAAAACTTGCTCCTCACGGCCCCAAACGTGCGTTTTGTGCACGTTTCATAGAAATGCAGTTTTCGCTTTTTGGCGATGATTTGAGGCCAATACCACGATTTCGAGATCCGCTGTGTTCAAAAGTGAGATTTTGCCAAAACGTGCGTTTTGTGCACTTTTCATAGAAATGCACTGTTTTCGCTTTTTGGCGATGATTTGAGTCCAGCAGGATGATTTTGAGATCTGGTGAGCTAAAAAGTGAGGTTTTCCCAAAACTTGCTCCTCACGGCCCGAAACGTACGTTTTGTGCACGTTTCATAGAAATGCAGTTTTCGCTTTTTGGCGATGATTTGAGGCCAGTACCACGATTTTGAGATCCGGTGTGTTCAAAAGTGAGATTTTGCCAAAACGTGCGTCTTGTGCACTTTTCATAGAAATGCACTATTTTCGCTTTTTGGCGATGATTTGAGTCCAGCAGGATGATTTTGAGATCTGGTGAGCTAAAAAGTGAGATTTTGCCTAAACTTGCTCCGCACGGCCCCAAACGTGCGTTTTGTGCATTTTTCATAGAAAAGCACTGTTTTTGCTTTTTGGCGATGGTTTGAGGCGAGTATGAAGATTTTGAGATCCAGTGTGTTCAAAAGTGAGATTTTGCAAAAACTTGCTCCACACCGGCCCGAAACGTACGTTTTGTGCATTTTTCATAGGAATTCACTGTTTTCGGTTTTTGGCGATGATTTAAGGTCAGTACGACGATTTTGAGATCTGGTGCGCTTAAAAGTGAGATTTTGCCAAAACGTGCTCCGCACGGCCCAAAACGTGCGTTTTGTCCACTTTTCATAGAAATTCACTGTTTTCTCTTTTTGGCGAAGATTTGAGGTCAGTACGACGTTTTTGAGATCTGGTGTGCTCAAAAGTGAGGTTTTGCCAAAACTTGCTCCGCACGGCCCCAAACGTGCGTTTTGTGCATTTTTCATAGAAATGCACTGTTTTTGGTTTCTAGCGATGATTTGAGGTCAGTACGACGATTTTGAGATAAGAAAGGTGGCGTTGTGGCACCTAGAAAAATGGTTATAGACAATATTGAATGTTTACAAAATGAATTGGACCTTGTTGACGTTTGGAGAGTTAAAAATCCACAATCTAGAAGTTACACTTGGAGCCAAAAACCTCCACCGATTTTCTATCGTTTAGATTACTGGCTTGATATCAAACAACTTACAGGATTTTGTAAATACAACAGGAAGCGAAAATTTATCAGACAAAAGGTGTATCGGGGATTGGATTAAGTATAATATTCGGAACCATGTTATTTTGTTCTCGAAAAAGAAAGCCAAAGAACTATCTGCAATGGAAAAAAACTTACAACAAGTATACGAGGAAGCAACTAAAAAATTCGAACAGGACCCTTCCGACTCTAACCTAAATACTCTAAATGAAGCAAAAGAAACTCTAGAAACTTATTAGGAGGAAAAAACAAGGGGTGTAATTATTCGCGCAAGGGCACGATGGCACGAGCATGGCGAGAGAAGTACAAAATATTTTATAAATTTAAAGAAGCGTATTCACGTCAAAAAACATATAAGAAAACTATTAATAAGTGGTGCCATTACATGTGATCCTTTTGGGATACTGAACGACCAAAAAACGTTTTTACCATAGCTTGTACCAATCAAACATAACAGATGAGGATAAAGAAAATGCAAACGAATTTTTAAATAATTTGAATATGCCAAGATTATCAGAAGAACAAAAACAATCTTGTGAAGAAGAAATATTTGTTGAAGAAATTACAGCCATTCTTAACAGTTTTGAGAGTAACAAATCTCCTGGTAATGATCGAATACCAATTGAAGTTTACAAAAGTTGCTGGGAATTAATTTGTGATCCAGTTATGGAAAGTGTGAGGGAGTGTTTCAACCACGGCGAAATGTCTAGTTCTCAAAGAAAAGCAATTATAACTCTTATAGAAAAGCAACATAAAGATCGAACTCTCATTGAAAATTGGAGGCCAATCTCTCTTATTAATGTGGATGCAAAAATAATTTCAAAAGTGATTGCTTTAAGATTAAAGAAAGTTTTACCGAATATCATACATCATAATCAAACTGGTTATATTGAAGATCGCTGTATTGGTGAGACTATTCGATCAATTTTCGACTGAACATGACTGAACAGGAAACATTATGTCACTTTCTCTTTTACTGTCGACATTCACATATATTGTGGAAAAATGTTGAACAGTATTATTTAACAATAACAAAGGAATTTCACGGGTTACGTTTACGAGAGGTTATAATTGGAATAACGATGTCAAAATGTCCAGTGTTAAATTATCTGATATTAATTGGTAAATTGTATTTATGGGATTGCAGAAAGAAACAGGTACTTCCAAACATCGAAGGTTTCAAATTTAAAGTAAGAATTAAATACCAAGTTAAAAAATATATTTCCATTAAGAATAATAAACTAGAAACCTTTTATGAGAAATGGCCAAAAGACATTTACCCCCTTTAATTAAGTTCGTGTATACGCTTTTGTGTGTATGTTCGTGTGTCTTCTTGTTTTATCTTAGGGTGTACCGTAAATAACTGTCAATTTCTCTCTTATCAACATAATTAAGCATTAATACAAGCCTCATTCAGCAATTGCGCGGCTGTTTTTTGGCTGTAATGTATATAATCTGTGAAATCTTGACAATTGTAAGTATGTCTGTTATGGCGGTTGTTTAAAATATTGTAATTTTTTTCTTTTTAAGTAGTTCTTTGTAATTAAAGTAAAAAAAGAAAAATAATAATAATAATAATAAAAACTGTTTTTTCTTTTTTGGCGATGATTTGAGGCCAGTACGACGATTTTGAGATCTGGCGTGCTCAAAAGTGAGATTTTGCCAAAACTTGCTCCGCACGGCCCCAAACGTGCGTTTTGTGCACTTTTCATAGAAATGCCACTGTTTTCCAGATTTGGTGGTGATTTGAGGCCAGAACGACGATTTTCAGAGCTGGTGTGCTTAAAAGTGACATTTAGCCAAAACTTGCTCCGCACGGCAACAAACGTGGGATTTATGCACTTTTCATGGAAATGCCACTGTTTTCGCTTGGTGACGATTTGAGGCCATTACGACGATTTCGAGATCTGATGAGCTCAAAAGTGAGATTTTGCCAATATAGGCTCAGCACGGCTTCAAACGTGCGTTTTGTGCATTTTTCATAGAAATGGCACTGTTTTCACTTTTTGGCAATGATTTGAGGCCAATCCGACGATTTTGAGATCTGGTGTGCTCAAAAGTGAGATTTAGCCAAAACTTGCTCCGCACGGAACAAAAGGTTGGATTTGTGCACTTTTTATGGAAATGCCATTGTTTTCTCTTGGCGATGATTTCAGGCCAGTACGACGATTTCGAGGTCTGATGAGCTCAAAAGTGAGATTTTGCCAAAACGTGCTCCTCACGTCCCCAAACGTGCGTTTTGTGCACTGTTTTCACTTTTTGGCGATGATTTGAGGCCAATACGACGATTTTCAGATCTGGTGTGCTCTCAAGTTAGATTTAGCCAAAACTTGCTCCGCACGACCCAAACGTACGTTTTGTGCACTTTTGTTAGAAATGCCACTGTTTTCGCTTTTTGTCGATGATTTGAGGCCAGTGCGACGATTTTGAGATCTGGTGTGAGGAAAAGTGAGATTCTGCAAAAATTTGCTCCACGCGCACTTTTCATGGAAATCGCGATGTTTCCCCGATTTGGCGTAGATTTGAGAGCAGCACGACGATTTTCAGATGTGGTGTGCGGAAAAGTGAGATTTTAAAATATACAACTTCGTTGGATAAAAAGATCCTATAGTTCAAAACAAAAGTAGTAGTTTGAAGATGAAGCACAGGATTGAAAGGATTGAAGTGGATTACCGTTTATCTTGAAATCAAAGTTGCCTTTGTTTGCTGGAGTGTCAATCGTGACATTTATCTGAAATCAAAATGCGTGCGTTATAACGGCTCAAACTATTTTTAGCTGCTTAACTTCGTTCCATTTGCTTAATCACTGTTTGTAAGATAGAAAGCTGAAAGGTTTGCTTGTCATAACTTATGAGTCATTTGTTGGCTCCTAGGAGAAAAATTACGGAGCGTCTTCGTAAATATTTCGAGCATTTTCGGTTTTGGCCGTCGCACTTCGTGAATACTCTTCGTAAATGAATACTGATGAGACTGTCCCACCGAAATGGCAAAATGTCGCTGAGCTTATTTCCGCGTTATATCGCCAAATGGCACAAAATATACAACTTAGTTGGATAAAAAGATCCTATAGTACAAACCAAAAGTAGTAGTTTGGAGATAAAGCGCAAGATTGCAAGGATTGAAGTGGATTACAGTTTAGCTTCATATCAAAGCTGCCTTTGTTTGAGTGAGGTGCGGGATTGCTAAAAATTGGTTCTATTCTTTTCAATTCTTTTTAGAACGAGGCATTGAGACAATGAGCTCTATTCTTATTCAATGAGATGCAAATAAGTATCTTCCAATTTTCTGCAATCCCGCACCTTGGAGCTTTGTTTGCAGGAGGGGCATTGTCAATCGTGACATTTATCTGAAATCAAAATGTGTGCGTTATAACGGCTCAGTCTATTTTGAGCCGCTTTAGTTGCATTTGCTTAGCTAATGTTTGTAAGATGGAAAAATAAATTGGTTGTTTGATAACTTATGAGACATTTGTTGGCTCCTAGGAGAAAAATTACGGAGCCTCTTCGGCCATTTTTCGAAAATTTTCGGTTTTAAGCTCGCACCTCGTGAATACTTTTCGTAAATGCATAGTAATGACACTGTCCCGCCGAAATGGTAAAATGTCGCTTAGCTTATTTCCACTTTATATCGCCAAATGGCACAAAATATACAACTTGGTTGGATAAAAAGAACCTGTAGTAGAAACCAAAAGTAGTAGTTTGGAGATAAAGCGCAGGATTGCAAGGATTGAAGTGGATTAAGATTTACGTTGATAGAAAAGTTGTCTTTGTTTGCAGGAGAGGCAGTGTCAATCGTGACATTTATCTGAAATCAAAATGTGTGCGTTATAACGGCTCAGTCTATTTTGAGCCGCTTTAGTTGCATTTGCTTAGCTAATGTTTGTAAGATGGAAAAATAAATTGGTTGTTTGATAACTTATGAGACATTTGTTGGCTCCTAGGAGAAAAATTACGGAGCCTCTTCGGCCATTTTTCGAAAATTTTCGGTTTTAAGCTCGCACCTCGTGAATACTTTTCGTAAATGCATAGTAATGACACTGTCTCGCCGAAATGGTAAAATGTCGCTTAGCTTATTTCCACTTTATATCGCCAAATGGCACAAAATATACAACTTAGTTGGATAAAAAGATCCTATTGCACAAAAAAAGTAGTAGTTTGGAGACAAAGCGCAGGATTCCTAGGATTGAAGTGGACTAAGATTTAGGTTGATATAAAAATTGTCTTTGTTTGCTGTAGAGGCAGTGTCAATCATGACATTTGTCTGAAATCAAAATGCGTGCGTTATAACGGCACCGTCTATTTTTAGCTGGTTTACTTCGTTGCATTTCCTTAGTTAATGTTTGTAAGATGCAAAAGTTAATTGTTCGTTTGTCAACTTATGAGACATTTGTTGGCTCCGATGAGAAAAATTACGGAGCTTCTTCGTCAATATTTCGGGCAATTTCGGTCTTAGCCGTCGCACTTCGTGAATACTCCTCGTAAAAGCATGATAATGTCTCGCCGAAATGGCAAATTGTGGCTTCGCTTATTTCCACTTTATATCGCCAAATGGCACAAAATATAAACCTTGGTTGGATAAAAAGATCCTATAGTACAAACCAAAAGTAATAGTTTGGAGATAAAGCGCAGGATTGCAAGGATTGAAATGGATTACAGTTTAGCTGGAAATCAAAGTTGCCTTTGTATGCTGGAGAGGCAGTGTCAATCGTGACATTTATCTGAAACCAAAATGCGTGCGTAATAACGTCTCAAACTATTTTTAGCTGCTTTACTTCGTTGCATTTGCGTAGTTATTGTTTGTAAGATGGAAAAATCAATTGTTTGTTTGTCCTAACTTATGAGACATTTGTTGGCTCCTAGGAGAAAAATTACGGGCCTCTTCGTCAATATTTCGGGCATTTTCAGCTTTAGCCGTCATACTTCTTGAATACTCCTCGTAAATGCATACTACTGACACTGTTCCGCCGAAATGACAAAATGTCGCTAAGCTTATTTCCGCGTTATATCGCCAAATGGCACAAAATATACAACTTAGTTGGATAAAAAGATCCTATAGTACAAACCAAAAGTAGTAGTTTGGAGATAAAGCGCAAGATTGCAAGGATTGAAGTGGATTACAGTTTAGCCTCATATCAAAGCTGCCTTTGTTTGCAGAAGAGGCATTGTCAATCGTGACATTTATCTGAAATCAAACTGCGTTTGTTATAAAGGCTCTGTCTATTTGAGCTGCTTTACTTCGTTGCATTTGCTTAGCTAATACTTGTAAGATGGAAAAAATAAATTGTTTGTTTGTCATAAGTTGAGACGTTTGTTGGCTCCTACGAGCAAATTTACGGAGGCTCTTCGTCAATTTTTCGGGATTTACTGTTTTGGCCGTGCCAATTCGTGAATACTCTTCGTACTTGCATAGTAATGACACTGTCCGCCGAATTGGCAAAATATGGCTTAACTTATTTCCACGTTATATCACCAAATGGCACAAAATATACAACTTAATTGGATAAAAAGATCCTATAGTACAAAACAAAAGTAGTCTTTTAGAGATAAAACGCAGGATTGCAAGGATTGAAGTGGATTACAGTTTAGGGGTCTTTCTGCATGTACCGGTACCCATTAACCACTCATTGTCTTCTATTGTTAGTGAGGTATTGTATTTTTGGTTTTGTTTTGCAGTTGTATTATTGTCGTTCTTTGTTCCTTTTGTTTTACGTAATATGTGACCGGTACATGCAGAATCTACCCAGTTTAGCTTGAAATCAAAGTTGCCTTTGTTTGCTGGAGAGGCAGTGTCAATCGTGACATTTTTCTGAAATCAAAATGCGTGCGTTATAAGGCTCAGTCTATTTTGAGCCGCTTTTCTTTGTTGCATTTGTTAAGCTAATGTTTGTAAGATGGAGTAATAAATTGTTTGTTTGTCAACACTTCTGAGACATTTGTTGGCTCCTAGAGGAAAAACTACGGAGCCTCTTCGTCAATATTTCGGGCATTTTCGGTTTTAGACGTCGCACTTCGTGAATACTCGTCGTAAATGCATACTAATGACACTGTTTCGCCGAAATGACAAAATGTCGCTTAGCTTATTTCCACGTTATATCACGAAATGGCACAAAATATACAACTTAGTTGGATAAAAAGATCCTATAGCACAAAATAAAAGTAGTAGGTTGGAGACAAACGCAAGATTCCAAGGATTGAAGTGGATTAAGATTTAGGTTGATAGAAAGTTGTCTTGCTTTGCTGGAGAGGCAGTGTCACTCTCTACATTTATCTGAAATCAAAATGCGTGCTCTATAACGGCTCAGTCTATTTTAAGCTGCTTTACTTCGTTGCATTTGCTTAGCTAATGTTTGAAAGATGGAAAAGTGAATTGTTTGTGTTCTATAAACGAACACATAGCGCTTCCAAATGTTTATAATAACATTAAGAATTTGTAGAAATAATTAAGAATGCTCTAGAAACTTTTGTTTCATCTCAAAATATTCTTTCGAGGTGCGATTTATTATTTGCATGTATCTTATACCATCAGGAGGCCGTTAGACATTTGCATTTTTATGTTTTGCTGAAAAAGGCAACAGTAGTTGCCGAAACGTCCAAAACAACATTTTTAGCCAGTGTCAACTTTTTAATATCTTTTTATTTTTAACATGCCTGGTTACACACCAAACATTTTTAAGTGAATTGTTTGCTTATCATAACTTATGAGACATTTAATGGCTCCCAGGACAAAAATTGCGGAGTCTCTTCGTCAATATTCGGGCATTTTCGGTTTTAGCAGTGGCACTTCGTGAATACTCTTCGTAAATGCATAGTAATGACACTGTCCCGCCGAAATGGCAAAATGTCGTTAAAATTATTTCCACGTTATAGCGCCAAATGGCAGAAAATATACAATTTAGTTGGATAAAAAAGATCCTATGGCACAAAATAAAAGTAGTAGTTTGGCGACAAAGCGCAAGATTCCAAGGATTGAAGTGGATTAAGATTTACGTTGATAGAAAAGTTGTCTTTGTTTGCAGGAGAGGCAGTGTCAATCCTGACATTTATGTGAAACCAAAATGCGTGCGTTATAACGGCTCGGTCTATTTTGAGCTGCTTTACTTCGTTCCATTTGCTTAGTAAATGTTTGTAAGATAGAAAAATAAATTGCTTGTTTGTCATAAGTTGGCTCCTAGGAGAAAAATTACGAAGCCTCTTCGTCAATATTTCGGGCCTTTTCGCTTTTTCGCCCTCGCACTTCGTGAATATTCTTCGTAAATGCATACTAATGACACTGTTTTGCCGAAATGCCAAAATGTCGCTTAACTTCTTTCCACGTTATATCGCCAAATGGCACAAAATATACAACTTAGTTGGATAAAAAGATCCTATTGCACAAAAAAAGTAGTAGTTTGGAGACAAAGCGCAGGATTCCAAGGATTGAAGTGGACTAAGATTTAGGTTGATATAAAAATTGTCTTTGTTTGCTGTAGAGGCAGTGTCAATCATGACATTTGTCTGAAATCAAAATGCGTGCGTTATAACGGCACCGTCTATTTTTAGCTGGTTTACTTCGTTGCATTTCCTTAGTTAATGTTTGTAAGATGCAAAAGTTAATTGTTCGTTTGTCAACTTATGAGACATTTGTTGGCTCCGATGAGAAAAATTACGGAGCTTCTTCGTCAATATTTCGGGCAATTTCGGTCTTAGCCGTCGCACTTCGTGAATACTCCTCGTAAAAGCATGATAATGTCTCGCCGAAATGGCAAATTGTGGCTTCGCTTATTTCCACTTTATATCGCCAAATGGCACAAAATATAAACCTTGGTTGGATAAAAAGATCCTATAGTACAAACCAAAAGTAATAGTTTGGAGATAAAGCGCAGGATTGCAAGGATTGAAATGGATTACAGTTTAGCTGGAAATCAAAGTTGCCTTTGTATGCTGGAGAGGCAGTGTCAATCGTGACATTTATCTGAAACCAAAATGCGTGCGTAATAACGTCTCAAACTATTTTTAGCTGCTTTACTTCGTTGCATTTGCGTAGTTATTGTTTGTAAGATGGAAAAATCAATTGTTTGTTTGTCCTAACTTATGAGACATTTGTTGGCTCCTAGGAGAAAAATTACGGGCCTCTTCGTCAATATTTCGGGCATTTTCAGCTTTAGCCGTCATACTTCTTGAATACTCCTCGTAAATGCATACTACTGACACTGTTCCGCCGAAATGACAAAATGTCGCTAAGCTTATTTCCGCGTTATATCGCCAAATGGCACAAAATATACAACTTAGTTGGATAAAAAGATCCTATAGTACAAACCAAAAGTAGTAGTTTGGAGATAAAGCGCAAGATTGCAAGGATTGAAGTGGATTACAGTTTAGCCTCATATCAAAGCTGCCTTTGTTTGCAGAAGAGGCATTGTCAATCGTGACATTTATCTGAAATCAAACTGCGTTTGTTATAAAGGCTCTGTCTATTTGAGCTGCTTTACTTCGTTGCATTTGCTTAGCTAATACTTGTAAGATGGAAAAAATAAATTGTTTGTTTGTCATAAGTTGAGACGTTTGTTGGCTCCTACGAGCAAATTTACGGAGGCTCTTCGTCAATTTTTCGGGATTTACTGTTTTGGCCGTGCCAATTCGTGAATACTCTTCGTACTTGCATAGTAATGACACTGTCCGCCGAATTGGCAAAATATGGCTTAACTTATTTCCACGTTATATCACCAAATGGCACAAAATATACAACTTAATTGGATAAAAAGATCCTATAGTACAAAACAAAAGTAGTCTTTTAGAGATAAAACGCAGGATTGCAAGGATTGAAGTGGATTACAGTTTAGGGGTCTTTCTGCATGTACCGGTACCCATTAACCACTCATTGTCTTCTATTGTTAGTGAGGTATTGTATTTTTGGTTTTGTTTTGCAGTTGTATTATTGTCGTTCTTTGTTCCTTTTGTTTTACGTAATATGTGACCGGTACATGCAGAATCTACCCAGTTTAGCTTGAAATCAAAGTTGCCTTTGTTTGCTGGAGAGGCAGTGTCAATCGTGACATTTTTCTGAAATCAAAATGCGTGCGTTATAAGGCTCAGTCTATTTTGAGCCGCTTTTCTTTGTTGCATTTGTTAAGCTAATGTTTGTAAGATGGAGTAATAAATTGTTTGTTTGTCAACACTTCTGAGACATTTGTTGGCTCCTAGAGGAAAAACTACGGAGCCTCTTCGTCAATATTTCGGGCATTTTCGGTTTTAGACGTCGCACTTCGTGAATACTCGTCGTAAATGCATACTAATGACACTGTTTCGCCGAAATGACAAAATGTCGCTTAGCTTATTTCCACGTTATATCACGAAATGGCACAAAATATACAACTTAGTTGGATAAAAAGATCCTATAGCACAAAATAAAAGTAGTAGGTTGGAGACAAACGCAAGATTCCAAGGATTGAAGTGGATTAAGATTTAGGTTGATAGAAAGTTGTCTTGCTTTGCTGGAGAGGCAGTGTCACTCTCTACATTTATCTGAAATCAAAATGCGTGCTCTATAACGGCTCAGTCTATTTTAAGCTGCTTTACTTCGTTGCATTTGCTTAGCTAATGTTTGAAAGATGGAAAAGTGAATTGTTTGTGTTCTATAAACGAACACATAGCGCTTCCAAATGTTTATAATAACATTAAGAATTTGTAGAAATAATTAAGAATGCTCTAGAAACTTTTGTTTCATCTCAAAATATTCTTTCGAGGTGCGATTTATTATTTGCATGTATCTTATACCATCAGGAGGCCGTTAGACATTTGCATTTTTATGTTTTGCTGAAAAAGGCAACAGTAGTTGCCGAAACGTCCAAAACAACATTTTTAGCCAGTGTCAACTTTTTAATATCTTTTTATTTTTAACATGCCTGGTTACACACCAAACATTTTTAAGTGAATTGTTTGCTTATCATAACTTATGAGACATTTAATGGCTCCCAGGACAAAAATTGCGGAGTCTCTTCGTCAATATTCGGGCATTTTCGGTTTTAGCAGTGGCACTTCGTGAATACTCTTCGTAAATGCATAGTAATGACACTGTCCCGCCGAAATGGCAAAATGTCGTTAAAATTATTTCCACGTTATAGCGCCAAATGGCAGAAAATATACAATTTAGTTGGATAAAAAAGATCCTATGGCACAAAATAAAAGTAGTAGTTTGGCGACAAAGCGCAAGATTCCAAGGATTGAAGTGGATTAAGATTTACGTTGATAGAAAAGTTGTCTTTGTTTGCAGGAGAGGCAGTGTCAATCCTGACATTTATGTGAAACCAAAATGCGTGCGTTATAACGGCTCGGTCTATTTTGAGCTGCTTTACTTCGTTCCATTTGCTTAGTAAATGTTTGTAAGATAGAAAAATAAATTGCTTGTTTGTCATAAGTTGGCTCCTAGGAGAAAAATTACGAAGCCTCTTCGTCAATATTTCGGGCCTTTTCGCTTTTTCGCCCTCGCACTTCGTGAATATTCTTCGTAAATGCATACTAATGACACTGTTTTGCCGAAATGCCAAAATGTCGCTTAACTTCTTTCCACGTTATATCGCCAAATGGCACAAAATATACAACTTAGTTGGATAAAAAGATCCTATTGCACAAAAAAAGTAGTAGTTTGGAGACAAAGCGCAGGATTCCAAGGATTGAAGTGGACTAAGATTTAGGTTGATATAAAAATTGTCTTTGTTTGCTGTAGAGGCAGTGTCAATCATGACATTTGTCTGAAATCAAAATGCGTGCGTTATAACGGCACCGTCTATTTTTAGCTGGTTTACTTCGTTGCATTTCCTTAGTTAATGTTTGTAAGATGCAAAAGTTAATTGTTCGTTTGTCAACTTATGAGACATTTGTTGGCTCCGATGAGAAAAATTACGGAGCTTCTTCGTCAATATTTCGGGCAATTTCGGTCTTAGCCGTCGCACTTCGTGAATACTCCTCGTAAAAGCATGATAATGTCTCGCCGAAATGGCAAATTGTGGCTTCGCTTATTTCCACTTTATATCGCCAAATGGCACAAAATATAAACCTTGGTTGGATAAAAAGATCCTATAGTACAAACCAAAAGTAATAGTTTGGAGATAAAGCGCAGGATTGCAAGGATTGAAATGGATTACAGTTTAGCTGGAAATCAAAGTTGCCTTTGTATGCTGGAGAGGCAGTGTCAATCGTGACATTTATCTGAAACCAAAATGCGTGCGTAATAACGTCTCAAACTATTTTTAGCTGCTTTACTTCGTTGCATTTGCGTAGTTATTGTTTGTAAGATGGAAAAATCAATTGTTTGTTTGTCCTAACTTATGAGACATTTGTTGGCTCCTAGGAGAAAAATTACGGGCCTCTTCGTCAATATTTCGGGCATTTTCAGCTTTAGCCGTCATACTTCTTGAATACTCCTCGTAAATGCATACTACTGACACTGTTCCGCCGAAATGACAAAATGTCGCTAAGCTTATTTCCGCGTTATATCGCCAAATGGCACAAAATATACAACTTAGTTGGATAAAAAGATCCTATAGTACAAACCAAAAGTAGTAGTTTGGAGATAAAGCGCAAGATTGCAAGGATTGAAGTGGATTACAGTTTAGCCTCATATCAAAGCTGCCTTTGTTTGCAGAAGAGGCATTGTCAATCGTGACATTTATCTGAAATCAAACTGCGTTTGTTATAAAGGCTCTGTCTATTTGAGCTGCTTTACTTCGTTGCATTTCCTTAGCTAATACTTGTAAGATGGAAAAAATAAATTGTTTGTCTGTCCTAACTTATGAGACATTTGTTGGCTCCTAGGAGAAAAATTACGGGCCTCTTCGTCAATATTTCGGGAATTTCGAGAGGCAGTGTCAATCGTGACATTTTTCTGAAATCAAAATGCGTGCGTTATAAGGCTCAGTCCATTTTGAGTCGCTTTACTTCGGTGCATTTATTAAGCTAATGTTTGTAAGATGGAGTAATAAATTGTTTGTTTGTCATCACTTCTGAGACATTTGTTGGCTCTTAGGGGAAAAATTACGTAGCCACTTCGTCAATATTTCGGGCATTTTCGGTTTTAGCCGTCGCGCGAACATTTTCAGTTGCGTGCATTGACTAGAATGTCACTCAAATTGAGACATCCAATAAAAATAAAAAAGTCAGCGATTTTCGCAGAATATCAGCGTTTGAATTTGGAGAAGAACAAAAATGACCGATTTTAACGTCATAGAAGAAGAACAAAAATTACCTTTTTGCCTCCAGTTTTTCCTAAATCATCGTTGCAAACCCAAAAGTTAACATTCACAGCAAAAGTCAGGTTTAGTCCTACCTTAGAAATGATTTTTGCTCTTATTCGTTGTCCGGGCCAAGCTACATCCTCTCGTTCTAGTGCATCCTTGCCTTGCCTCGATTTTCAACATCACGACCGCACTGCATGCTGGGAAATAACGATAATTTTTGACAGGGTTCGTTCCTTTCCCGACATATTTCATATTTATACTAAGTCCATAGCCACTCCGACCTACCACCGAAATTTGGCGCTTGTTGTTTTCTTCAGTGGTCGCAAATCCCAAAATATGCCGTGGTAGGTCATGAAATTCATCAGTAGTGGAGTCCCAAGGCTACTTAGTGTCGGAGCGGCCATTTTTTCACTTCTACGAACAACAAGCCAAATTCGCAAACGAAGTACATCACCTTACTCGCTTCTTTGAGAAAGTGGACTCTTAGCTACTTTCACGCTTAAATGATGCTCATCAGGCAGCTACTAAGATAAAAAATGGCTGTGAACTACCAAAAATCGCATACAACCATATTTGAGCCGCTATTATAGCTTAACGAAGCAAAAACGTACCATAATGACGTTTCTAGAAAACTCGAGCCTTCAGTTGTTTAGAACATAACACTTACCATGGTAACCCCAAATATGGAGTCACGACATCCTATGGATCGGTTATATGCAGAAAATCACTCAAAAACGTAAAAAGTCACTGACGACAATAACTTAAGGGAGTTGCACTAGCATTCATTTAGCCCATG
>JAJGOT010000985.1:0-122732 GCA_022457155.1 Cladopsammia gracilis
TCACGTCAAAAAACATATAAGAAAACTATAAATAAGTGGTGCCATTACATCTGATCCTTTTGGGATACTGAACGAATAAAAACGGTTTTACCATAGCTTTTACCAATCAAACGTAACAGATGAGGATAAAGAAAATGGAAACGAATTTTTTAATAATTTGAATATACCAATATTATCAGAAGAACAGAAACAATCTTGTGAAGGAGAAATATTTGTTGAAGAAATTACAGCCATTCTTAACAGTTTTGAGAGTAACAAATCTCCTGGTAATGATGGAATACTAATAGAATTTTACGGAAGTTGCTGAGAATTAATTTATGATCCATTTATGGAATGTGCGAGGAAGTGTTTCAACCACGGCGAAATGTCTAGCTCTCAAAGAAAAGCAATTATAACTCTTATAGAAAAGCAACATAAATATCGAACTCTCGTTGAAAATTGGAGGCCAATCTCTCTTATTAACGTGGATGCAAAAATAATTTCAAAAGTGATTGCTTTAAGATTAAAGAAAGTTTTACCGAATATCATACATCATAATCAAACAGGTTATGTTGAAGATCGCTATATTGGTGAGACTATTCGATCAATTTTCGATATAATGGAGTTTACAGACAGTAAGAATATTCCAGGTGTCTTGATTTTCATTGACTTAAAAAAAGCTTATCTTAGCTGTTGAAAGCTTGGCAATCTCCATTCGTCAAAATGTTGATATCAAAGGAATTAAAATAAGAAATTATGAAGCCAAGCTATTGCAATACGCAGACAATACCACAGCAACCCTGTCTGATGAAAATTCTGCAAAAACGGTATGTGAAGAACTAGAAGATTTTAAGAACTTAAGTGGGTTGGAGATAAATAGTTCTGAAACAGAAGGAATGTGGATTTGTTCGCTTAAAAAAAGACGAAAAACTGTTCGGTATTAAATGGCCAAGTGAACCCATTAAAGCTTTAGGAACTTTTTTTACATATGACCTATCATTATTTTACGAAAAAAAACTTTCAAGAGAAGGTTGACAGCATAAAGCAGCTCACAAATATATGGTCATCTAGAGGACTGTCCATTTATGGTAAAGTAACTATAATCAAATCATTACTTCTTCCAAACCTAGTTTTTATATCTTCGGTTCTTTCACCTCCAAGTAAAATCATCAAACAAGTAGACAGCTTGATTTTCTCCTTTTTATGGAATGGAAAGGATAAAGTAACAAGGCTCTCTTCAATAAACAGTTTTGAAGATGGTGGCATTAAAATGACAGATATTGAAAGCTTGGTCAAACCTGTACGATTAGCTTGGCTAAAACGTATTATCAGCGATAACGAAAGTACGTGGAAATTCTACTTGTTGCATCTCCTACGTAATGTTGGTGGTCTTTTGCTTTTTTAATGTAATTATGCAATGGACTATCTTTCAATTAACTCAGTTTTCTACAGAGAACTTTCAGAATGTTGGTTAGAATTTCGAAATCTCTTTTTAGCTAATAAAAAACGGCTCTGTATAATTTGGAATAACAAAGATATAAGAATAGATGCAAAAACCAGTTTTTTATAAATCTTATTATGACTATCAATGACTATGACTATATTATCAAGATCTCTTGTTCAATCTCGACAATATAGAATCCTTTAATGTAGTTAATAACATAGTTGAGAAAGCTAATTTTCTTACATGGACAGGTCTTAGGCGCGCAATTCCGTCTTCTATGAAAATAATAGAGTACACTACCTTTACAGATAATACATAATGCACTGTTTTCGCTTTTTGCCTATGATTTGAAGTCAGTATGACTATTTTGAGATCTGGTGTGCTCAAAACCAGGATTTCGCCAAAACTTGCTCCGCACGGCCCCAAACTTACGTTTTGTGCACTTTTCATAGAAATGCACTGTTTTCGCTCTTTTCCGATGATTTGAGGCCAGTACGACGATTTTGAGATCTGGTGTGCTCAAAAGTAAGATTTCGCCAAAACTTGCTCCGCACGGCCCCAAACTTGCGTTTTGTGCACTTTTCATAGAAATGCACTGTTTTCGCTCTGTTGCGATGATTTGAAGCCAGTACGACGATTTTGAGATCTGGTGTGCTAAAAAGTGAGATTTTGTGAAAACTTGCTCCGCACGGCCCGAAACGTACGTTTTGTGCATTTTTTACAGAAATGCACTGTTTTCTCTTTTTGGTGATGATTTGAGGCCAGTACGACGATTTTGAGATCCAGTGTGCTCAAAAATGAGATTTTGCCAAAACATGCTGCGCACGGCCCGAAACGTACGTTTTGTGAATTTTGTATAGAAATGCACTCTTTTCGCTTTTTGGCGATGGTTTGAGGCCAGTACGACAATCTTGAGATGTGCTGTGCTCAAAAGTAAGATTTTGCCAAAACGTGCTCCGCACGGCCCCAAACGTGCGGTTTGTGCACTTTTCAAAGAAATGCACTGTTTTCGCTTTTTGTCGTTGATTTGAGGCCAGTACCACGATTTTGAGATCCGGGGTGCTCAAAAGTGAGATTTTGCCAAAACTTCCTCCGCACGGCCCGAAACGTACGTTTTGTGTATTTTTCATAGAAATGCACTCTCTTCGCGTTTTGGCGATGATTTGTGGCCAGTGCGACGATTTTGAGATCTGGTGTGCTCGAAAGTAAGATTTTGCCAAAACTTGCTCCGCACGGCCCCAAACGTGCGTTTTGTGCGTTTTCGTAGAGTGCACTGTTTTCGCTTTTTGGCGATGATTTGAGGTCATTTTTTTTTCGCTTTTTGAAGACTTAGATTGTGAAGAAATATAATCATTGGAGGTGATTTTAACTGTCCTCTTGACTCTAAGCTGGATAAGAAAGGTGGCGTTATGGTACCTAGAAAAATGGTTATAGACAATATTGAATGTTTCCAAAATGAATTGGGCCTTGTTGACGTTTGGAGAATTAAAAATCCGCAATCTAGAAGTTACACTTGGAGCCAAAAATCTCCACCAATTTTCTGTCGTTTAGATTACTGGCTGATATCAAACAACTTACAGGATGTTGTAAATACAACCGAACATTCCAGCTATAAAAACTGATCATGCAGCAATTGAGCTGAATTGAACCGACTCCAATCAAAACTTAAAGGGGCCCGGCTTCTGGAAAATGAACGTCTCTCTTCTTGAAGATCCGAATTATCTGGAAGAATTAAAACAAAATATTCCACTTTGGAAAACAACAGGAAGCGAGAATTTATCAGACAAAAGGTGCATCTGCGATTGGATTAAGTATAATATTCGGAACCATGGTGTTTTGTTCTCGAAAAGGAAAGCCAAAGAAAGATCTGCAATGGAAAAAAATTACAACAAGTATACGAGGAAGCAACTAAAAAATTCGAACAGGACCCTTCCGACTCTAACCTAAATACTCTAAATGAAGCAAAAGAAACTCTAGAAAGTTATTATGAGGAAAAACCAAGGGGTGTGTAATTATTCGCGCAAGGGCACGATGGCACGAGCATGGCGAGAGAAGTACAAAATACTTTCTAAATTTAGAGAAGGGTAATCACGTCGAAAAACATATAAGAAAACTATAAAATGGTGCCATTACATCTGATCCTTTTGGAATACTGAACGAATAAAAACGGTTTTACCATAGCTTTTACCAATCAAACGTAACAGATGAGGATAAAGAAAATGGAAACGAATTTTATAATAATTTGAATATACCAATATTATCAGAAGAACAGAAACAATCTTGTGAAGGAGAAATATTTGTTGAAGAAATTACAGCCATTCTTAACAGTTTTGAGAGTAACAAATCTCCTGGTAATGATGGAATACTAATAGAATTTTACAGAAGTTGCTGAGAATTAATTTATGATCCATTTATGGAATGTGCGAGGAAGTGTTTCAACCACGGCGAAATGTCTAGCTCTCAAAGAAAAGCAATTATAACTCTTATAGAAAAGCAACATAAATATCGAACTCTCGTTGAAAATTGGAGGCCAATCTCTCTTATTAACGTGGATGCAAAAATAATTTCAAAAGTGATTGCTTTAAGATTAAAGAAAGTTTTACCGAATATCATACATCATAATCAAACAGGTTATGTTGAAGATCGCTATATTGGTGAGACTATTCGATCAATTTTCGATATAATGGAGTTTACAGACAGTAAGAATATTCCAGGTGTCTTGATTTTCATTGACTTAAAAAAAGCTTATCTTAGCTGTTGAAAGCTTGGCAATCTCCATTCGTCAAAATGTTGATATCAAAGGAATTAAAATAAGAAATTATGAAGCCAAGCTATTGCAATACGCAGACAATACCACAGCAACCCTGTCTGATGAAAATTCTGCAAAAACGGTATGTGAAGAACTAGAAGATTTTAAGAACTTAAGTGGGTTGGAGATAAATAGTTCTGAAACAGAAGGAATGTGGATTTGTTCGCTTAAAAAAAGACGAAAAACTGTTCGGTATTAAATGGCCAAGTGAACCCATTAAAGCTTTAGGAACTTTTTTTACATATGACCTATCATTATTTTACGAAAAAAAACTTTCAAGAGAAGGTTGACAGCATAAAGCAGCTCACAAATATATGGTCATCTAGAGGACTGTCCATTTATGGTAAAGTAACTATAATCAAATCATTACTTCTTCCAAACCTAGTTTTTATATCTTCGGTTCTTTCACCTCCAAGTAAAATCATCAAACAAGTAGACAGCTTGATTTTCTCCTTTTTATGGAATGGAAAGGATAAAGTAACAAGGCTCTCTTCAATAAACAGTTTGAAGATGGTGGCATTAAAATGACAGATATTGAAAGCTTGGTCAAACCTGTACGATTAGCTTGGCTAAAACGTATTATCAGCGATAACGAAAGTACGTGGAAATTCTACTTGTTGCATCTCCTACGTAATGTTGGTGGTCTTTTGCTTTTTTAATGTAATTATGCAATGGACTATCTTTCAATTAACTCAGTTTTCTACAGAGAACTTTCAGAATGTTGGTTAGAATTTCGAAATCTCTTTTTAGCTAATAAAAAACGGCTCTGTATAATTTGGAATAACAAAGATATAAGAATAGATGCAAAAACCAGTTTTTTATAAATCTTATTATGACTATCAATGACTATGACTATATTATCAAGATCTCTTGTTCAATCTCGACAATATAGAATCCTTTAATGTAGTTAATAACATAGTTGAGAAAGCTAATTTTCTTACATGGACAGGTCTTAGGCGCGCAATTCCGTCTTCTATGAAAATAATAGAGTACACTACCTTTACAGATAATACATAATGCACTGTTTTCGCTTTTTGCCTATGATTTGAAGTCAGTATGACTATTTTGAGATCTGTGTGCTCAAAACCAGGATTTCGCCAAAACTTGCTCCGCACGGCCCCAAACTTACGTTTTGTGCACTTTTCATAGAAATGCACTGTTTTCGCTCTTTTCCGATGATTTGAGGCCAGTACGACGATTTTGAGATCTGGTGTGCTCAAAAGTAAGATTTCGCCAAAACTTGCTCCGCACGGCCCCAAACTTGCGTTTTGTGCACTTTTCATAGAAATGCACTGTTTTCGCTCTGTTGCGATGATTTGAAGCCAGTACGACGATTTTGAGATCTGGTGTGCTAAAAAGTGAGATTTTGTGAAAACTTGCTCCGCACGGCCCGAAACGTACGTTTTGTGCATTTTTTACAGAAATGCACTGTTTTTCTCTTTTGGTGATGATTTGAGGCCAGTACGACGATTTTGAGATCCAGTGTGCTCAAAAATGAGATTTTGCCAAAACATGCTGCGCACGGCCCGAAACGTACGTTTTGTGAATTTTGTATAGAAATGCACTCTTTTCGCTTTTTGGCGATGGTTTGAGGCCAGTACGACAATCTTGAGATGTGCTGTGCTCAAAAGTAAGATTTTGCCAAAACGTGCTCCGCACGGCCCCAAACGTGCGGTTTGTGCACTTTTCAAAGAAATGCACTGTTTTCGCTTTTTGTCGTTGATTTGAGGCCAGTACCACGATTTTGAGATCCGGGTGCTCAAAAGTGAGATTTTGCCAAAACTTCCTCCGCACGGCCCGAAACGTACGTTTTGTGTATTTTTCATAGAAATGCACTCTCTTCGCGTTTTGGCGATGATTTGTGGCCAGTGCGACGATTTTGAGATCTGGTGTGCTCGAAAGTAAGATTTTGCCAAAACTTGCTCCGCACGGCCCCAAACGTGCGTTTTGTGCGTTTTCGTAGAGTGCACTGTTTTCGCTTTTTGGCGATGATTTGAGGTCATTTTTTTTTCGCTTTTGAAGACTTAGATTGTGAAGAAATATAATCATTGGAGGTGATTTTAACTGTCCTCTTGACTCTAAGCTGGATAAGAAAGGTGGCGTTATGGTACCTAGAAAAATGGTTATAGACAATATTGAATGTTTCCAAAATGAATTGGGCCTTGTTGACGTTTGGAGAATTAAAAATCCGCAATCTAGAAGTTACACTTGGAGCCAAAAATCTCCACCAATTTTCTGTCGTTTAGATTACTGGCTGATATCAAACAACTTACAGGATGTTGTAAATACAACCGAACATTCCAGCTATAAAAACTGATCATGCAGCAATTGAGCTGAATTGAACCGACTCCAATCAAAACTTAAAGGGGCCCGGCTTCTGGAAAATGAACGTCTCTCTTCTTGAAGATCCGAATTATCTGGAAGAATTAAAACAAAATATTCCACTTTGGAAAACAACAGGAAGCGAGAATTTATCAGACAAAAGGTGCATCTGCGATTGGATTAAGTATAATATTCGGAACCATGGTGTTTTGTTCTCGAAAAGGAAAGCCAAAGAAAGATCTGCAATGGAAAAAAATTACAACAAGTATACGAGGAAGCAACTAAAAAATTCGAACAGGACCCTTCCGACTCTAACCTAAATACTCTAAATGAAGCAAAAGAAACTCTAGAAAGTTATTATGAGGAAAAACCAAGGGGTGTGTAATTATTCGCGCAAGGGCACGATGGCACGAGCATGGCGAGAGAAGTACAAAATACTTTCTAAATTTAGAGAAGGGTAATCACGTCGAAAAACATATAAGAAAACTATAAATAAGTGGTGCCATTACATCTGATCCTTTTGGAATACTGAACGAATAAAAACGGTTTTACCATAGCTTTTACCAATCAAACGTAACAGATGAGGATAAAGAAAATGGAAACGAATTTTATAATAATTTGAATATACCAATATTATCAGAAGAACAGAAACAATCTTGTGAAGGAGAAATATTTGTTGAAGAAATTACAGCCATTCTTAACAGTTTTGAGAGTAACAAATCTCCTGGTAATGATGGAATACTAATAGAATTTTACAGAAGTTGCTGAGAATTAATTTATGATCCATTTATGGAATGTGCGAGGAAGTGTTTCAACCACGGCGAAATGTCTAGCTCTCAAAGAAAAGCAATTATAACTCTTATAGAAAAGCAACATAAATATCGAACTCTCGTTGAAAATTGGAGGCCAATCTCTCTTATTAACGTGGATGCAAAAATAATTTCAAAAGTGATTGCTTTAAGATTAAAGAAAGTTTTACCGAATATCATACATCATAATCAAACAGGTTATGTTGAAGATCGCTATATTGGTGAGACTATTCGATCAATTTTCGATATAATGGAGTTTACAGACAGTAAGAATATTCCAGGTGTCTTGATTTTCATTGACTTAAAAAAAGCTTATCTTAGCTGTGAAAGCTTGGCAATCTCCATTCGTCAAAATGTTGATATCAAAGGAATTAAAATAAGAAATTATGAAGCCAAGCTATTGCAATACGCAGACAATACCACAGCAACCCTGTCTGATGAAAATTCTGCAAAAACGGTATGTGAAGAACTAGAAGATTTTAAGAACTTAAGTGGGTTGGAGATAAATAGTTCTGAAACAGAAGGAATGTGGATTTGTTCGCTTAAAAAAAGACGAAAAACTGTTCGGTATTAAATGGCCAAGTGAACCCATTAAAGCTTTAGGAACTTTTTTTACATATGACCTATCATTATTTTACGAAAAAAAACTTTCAAGAGAAGGTTGACAGCATAAAGCAGCTCACAAATATATGGTCATCTAGAGGACTGTCCATTTATGGTAAAGTAACTATAATCAAATCATTACTTCTTCCAAACCTAGTTTTTATATCTTCGGTTCTTTCACCTCCAAGTAAAATCATCAAACAAGTAGACAGCTTGATTTTCTCCTTTTTATGGAATGGAAAGGATAAAGTAACAAGGCTCTCTTCAATAAACAGTTTTGAAGATGGTGGCATTAAAATGACAGATATTGAAAGCTTGGTCAAACCTGTACGATTAGCTTGGCTAAAACGTATTATCAGCGATAACGAAAGTACGTGGAAATTCTACTTGTTGCATCTCCTACGTAATGTTGGTGGTCTTTTGCTTTTTTAATGTAATTATGCAATGGACTATCTTTCAATTAACTCAGTTTTCTACAGAGAACTTTCAGAATGTTGGTTAGAATTTCGAAATCTCTTTTTAGCTAATAAAAAACGGCTCTGTATAATTTGGAATAACAAAGATATAAGAATAGATGCAAAAACCAGTTTTTTATAAATCTTATTATGACTATCAATGACTATGACTATATTATCAAGATCTCTTGTTCAATCTCGACAATATAGAATCCTTTAATGTAGTTAATAACATAGTTGAGAAAGCTAATTTTCTTACATGGACAGGTCTTAGGCGCGCAATTCCGTCTTCTATGAAAATAATAGAGTACACTACCTTTACAGATAATACATAATGCACTGTTTTCGCTTTTTGCCTATGATTTGAAGTCAGTATGACTATTTTGAGATCTGGTGTGCTCAAAACCAGGATTTCGCCAAAACTTGCTCCGCACGGCCCCAAACTACGTTTTGTGCACTTTTCATAGAAATGCACTGTTTTCGCTCTTTTCCGATGATTTGAGGCCAGTACGACGATTTTGAGATCTGGTGTGCTCAAAAGTAAGATTTCGCCAAAACTTGCTCCGCACGGCCCCAAACTTGCGTTTTGTGCACTTTCATAGAAATGCACTGTTTTCGCTCTGTTGCGATGATTTTGAAGCCAGTACGACGATTTTGAGATCTGGTGTGCTAAAAAGTGAGATTTTGTGAAAACTTGCTCCGCACGGCCCGAAACGTACGTTTTTGCATTTTTACAGAAATGCACTGTTTTCTCTTTTTGGTGATGATTTGAGGCCAGTACGACGATTTTGAGATCCAGTGTGCTCAAAAATGAGATTTTGCCAAAACATGCTGCGCACGGCCCGAAACGTACGTTTTGTGAATTTTGTATAGAAATGCACTCTTTTCGCTTTTTGGCGATGGTTTGAGGCCAGTACGACAATCTTGAGATGTGCTGTGCTCAAAGTAAGATTTTGCCAAAACGTGCTCCGCACGCCCCAAACGTGCGGTTTGTGCACTTTTCAAAGAAATGCACTGTTTTCGCTTTTGTCGTTGATTTGAGGCCAGTACCACGATTTTGAGATCCGGGGTGCTCAAAAGTGAGATTTTGCCAAAACTTCCTCCGCACGGCCCGAAACGTACGTTTTGTGTATTTTTCATAGAAATGCACTCTCTTCGCGTTTTGGCGATGATTTGTGGCCAGTGCGACGATTTTGAGATCTGGTGTGCTCGAAAGTAAGATTTTGCCAAAACTTGCTCCGCACGGCCCCAAACGTGCGTTTTGTGCGTTTTCGTAGAGTGCACTGTTTTCGCATTTTGGCGATGATTTGAGGTCAGTTTTTTTTTCGCTTTTTGAAGACTTAGATTGTGAAGAAATATAATCATTGGAGGTGATTTTAACTGTCCTCTTGACTCTAAGCTGGATAAGAAAGGTGGCGTTATGGTACCTAGAAAAATGGTTATAGACAATATTGAATGTTTCCAAAATGAATTGGGCCTTGTTGACGTTTGGAGAATTAAAAATCCGCAATCTAGAAGTTACACTTGGAGCCAAAAATCTCCACCAATTTTCTGTCGTTTAGATTACTGGCTGATATCAAACAACTTACAGGATGTTGTAAAGACAACCGAACATTCCAGCTATAAAAACTGATCATGCAGCAATTGAGCTGAATTGAACCGACTCCAATCAAAACTTAAAGGGGCCCGGCTTCTGGGAAATGAACGTCTCTCTTCTTGAAGATCCGAATTATCTGGAAGAATTAAAACAAAATATTCCCCTTTGGAAAACAACAGGAAGCGAGAATTTATCAGACAAAAGGTGCATCTGCGATTGGATTAAGTATAATATTCGGAACCATGGTGTTTTGTTCTCGAAAAGGAAAGCCAAAGAAAGATCTGCAATGGAAAAAAATTACAACAAGTATACGAGGAAGCAACTAAAAAATTCGAACAGGAACCTTCCGACTCTAATCTAAATACTCTAAATGAAGCAAAAGAAACTCTAGAAAGTTATTATGAGGAAAAACCAAGGGGTGTGTAATTATTCGCGCAAGGGCACGATGGCACGACCATGGCGAGAGAAGTACAAAATACTTTCTAAATTTAGAGAAGAGTAATCACGTCAAAAAACATATAAGAAAACTATAAATAAGTGGTGCCATTACATCTGATCCTTTTGGGATACTGAACGAATAAAAACGGTTTTACCATAGCTTTTACCAATCAAACGTAACAGATGAGGATAAAGAAAATGGAAACGAATTTTTTAATAATTTGAATATACCAATATTATCAGAAGAACAGAAACAATCTTGTGAAGGAGAAATATTTGTTGAAGAAATTACAGCCATTCTTAACAGTTTTGACAGTAACAAATCTCCTGGTAATGATGGAATACTAATAGAATTTTACAGAAGTTGCTGAGAATTAATTTATGATCCATTTATGGAATGTGCGAGGAAGTGTTTCAACCACGGCGAAATGTCTAGCTCTCAAAGAAAAGCAATTATAACTCTTATAGAAAAGCAACATAAATATCGAACTCTCGTTGAAAATTGGAGGCCAATCTCTCTTATTAACGTGGAAGCAAAAATAATTTCAAAAGTGATTGCTTTAAGATTAAAGAAAGTTTTACCGAATATCATACATCATAATCAAACAGGTTATGTTGAAGATCGCTATATTGGTGAGACTATTCGATCAATTTTCGATATAATGGAATTTACAGACAGTAAGAATATTCCAGGTGTCTTGATTTTCATGGACTTAAAAAAAGCTTATCTTAGCTGTTGAAAGCTTGGCAATCTCCATTCGTCAAAATGTTGATATCAAAGGAATTAAAATAAGAAATTATGAAGCCAAGCTATTGCAATACGCAGACAATACCACAGCAACCCTGTCTGATGAAAATTGTAGAATAATTTTCATTGTCATGCTGCACCTCTATGGCACACGCGAGGGTACTAAGACATGGGGCGAAAATAATTTCCGCGCATGCGAAGAAGTGCAGCATGCGGAGGTTTCCGTCGCTGAGGGGAGGAGGGAGGGGCAAAAAAGGACACCTCTGAAGAGACCTCTCGGGGCATGAACGCAAAATGAGAACGATCTCAAGTCGGGAGGGCGTATAAATACTAAGCGAAATACCCAAAGGCATTAGAACGGTCTCAGGAGGGGAAATGTGCTAATTTATGTAGCGCGTGAGGCCATTACGGCGCAAACATAGCAATGAAAATAGTAGAATAATTTTCATTGTCATGCTGCACCTCTATGGCACACGCGAGGGTACTAAGACATGGGGGCGAAAATAATTTCATACCCAAGCACAAATTGCCGCTGATAGGCGAACATACCCCGAAAACAAACCCATATTCCTCCCAATCTCAGACGCTCAACTCTGAAAAGGTGAGGTTTTATTGTCAGTACATCAAGGAAACGCGAGAGATAAACCCTTGAGATTATTACGGGCACGGAACTCAGCCCCCAGCGATTCTGCATGACAAACGTTATTCTTCCGTTTGACTGATCCTTGAGCGAGAAGAGAAGCCGGAAGAGACAGATCCGTGACTTTCGGAACCTGAGAGTAATATTGTGCGGTTTGAATGCTTTTCCAACCAACACGTCTAGCTACCTGGTCGTCTGACGTACCAAGAAGAGACAGGGTTATAGAACAGCCACTCCTAGAGCTGTGCATAGTCTTGCCCTCAGCAGCATTAAGAGCCGACAGATAGAGGCGCAGACGGTTAGCCACAGTTGAGCCGACGAAAGGTTTGGAAGATACGTCGCCCTTCGGTGCGTTAGCATGGAACAGAAAGCCTTCTCGAAGATTGACGTTCATAAGGTTAGCCAACTTGACATACGTGGTGAGATTTACGACGGGGGAGACTATACTGTCAAGGGGACACGGTTTAATAGCGAAAATACTAGTCTTTTCCGCGAAGCGTTTTACCACACTTGTGGTGAAACAACAAACCTTGCTTGTCAGGGAGTAGCAGAACCTCCTTAATATAAATCCGACCAGGATCAGAAGCTCTGTCACCGGAGTAGAAATCTAGACAGAAGAAAGCGATATCACGACTGACGATGTACCTTTCCAGCGGGGATATAGATGGTAAAAATGCTCGGTTACGAAGATAAGAACACAGTCTAATAAATTTGTAGAAGAAAAGTGGCACGGCCTGACGAGTAGAGACCCTTGCCTTTGCCTGTTCCTCGGAAATTGAGGCCAGGTATTCTTTTACAGACGGATGAGCTGCAGGGTTACCGGGGTAGTCCCGACCAATCGCCTGATCGTCCAACGGAATTGAATATAGAGCGCAACTTTCCAATCGTGCTATCAACCGTCCCTGCGGCCAGCTATAAGCTTGACCTTGGAAAGAACCCTTAAATCCTTACATCCACGCCAAACTCCGAGTACCGAAGAAATGCTGAACGGTTGGGGGAATTATGAAGAAGCGTAGACCACATTGGAATGTTACGATGGATAAAATCCGGAAAGAAAAACAAGGGGTCACTAAATCGCAGAATGTCTGGTGAAGCGTGAACCTTTCCGGAAGCCACCATCGGGATGGACGGGAGTGGACCGGCCCAGTCGGAGGGCTCCCCTTTAATTTCCAATTGCACCAAATAGGAGTAGATATAACAGATTCTTGAGCATTTCTCAACACGAGATAGAACGGCTGTGGGGACGCCTAGAGCGAGCAAGGTGAAACGAAAACAAATAAGTCTGAAAAAGGGGAGCCACCAACCAGGCCGATCCAGGGACCCCGTCGTAGACAGAGTATCGGGTATTGTTTAGAAGACTCGTCCCAGATCGACCAAATTGGTAGCAGAAGTATCCTAATAGCGAAAAACCCAAAACAAAAGGGACGATGGATTGCAGCCGAGAACATAAATATCTATTGCAAAAAATAGAAACACTGCAGGAGTATAATATTTCGGACAAAATCGAGCAATTTGGCTCCTCTGGCGACAATTAAAGCAGGTTGGCTGCGGCGGACGTAAATAATAACAGTCAAGGCAGCTAGGAAGACCTAAGAAATCAGCGACTATTATAAAGAAAATAGACTCTTTTACTTGCACAGAGATTTACTCGACAACGAACAGCGCGAAGAAACGCACGAAAATTTAAAAAATTTATAAACTAAGAGAATTACGTGCTAGCCACGATGACATGTGACAAGGCCCAACAGCGTGTAACGTGCGAGAAAAATATAACAGAAAGAATGTAAACGAGTGTTCTAGACAACAAACAACAGGTCGTGAAACCGAACAAAATTTTCTAAAGGGTTCAATACATTGCGAGAAATGTAATACAAACAATAACAAACGGCCGAAAGTTAAACGTACAGCGAAAGGAAAATCTTGCGCCATGAACATAACCGCAAAATGAGACATACGAAGACAAATGGCTAAGTCGGCTAAAGGCGGCGCGATCCGAAAATTACGAAACGTAGGTGAGATGCAAAATTAGTCTGATTTGCAATGAACAGTGACGCCGAAACACCTAGCTTGACAAGCGATGCGTCCTTGGGGACGCGGCAAGAAAAAATCACACAAACAATCACAAAAGGCGGCGCATTACGAAAACTGAGTTGAAGGTAGACGCACGACATCAAAAGGCAACCGAAAGCAAGAGACACAGAATAGACATTCGCTATGAAAACAAACTAGGTAACACACGCCACGGGCTTACTTGAAAGGCGACATACGCTTGAAAATTGACTTGAAAGACAACACAAGCGAAAAGCTTGAAGGCGACACACGCCGTGAAAACAAACTAAAAGGCGACAAACGACAAACGCAATGAGAACAAATTTGTAGGTGACATACGCCAAGAGAACTATCTTTAGGCGACACACGCCATTAAACAGACTTGAAGACGCCACACGGCATAAAAACACTGAACTTGAAGGCGACACACGCCGTGAAAGCTAACTTGAAGGCGACACACGCCAGTAAAAACAAACTCGAAGGCGACACACGCCATAAAAACACTGAACTTGAAGGCGACACACGCCGTGAAAGCTAACCCGAAAGCGACACACGCCAATAAACAAACTTGAAGGCGACACACGTCATAAAAACACTGAACTTGAAGGCGACATACGCCGTGAAAGCTAAGTTGAAGACGACACACGCCAGTAAACAAACTTGAAGGCGACACACGTCATAAAAACACTGAACTTGAAGGCGACATACGCCGTGAAAGCTAAGTTGAAGACGACACACGCCAGTAAACAAACTTGAAGGCGACACACGCCATAAAAACACTGAACTTGAAGGCGACACACGCCGCGAAAGCTAACTCGAAGGCGACACACGCCAATAAACAAACTTGAAGGCGACACACGCCATATAAACACTGAACTTGAAGGCGACACACGCCGTGAAAGCTAACTTGAAGGCGAGACACGCCGGTAAACAAACTTGAAGGCGACACACGCCATACAAACACTGAACTTGAAGGCGACACACGCCGTGAAAGCTAACTCGAAGGCGACACACGCCAGTAAACAAACTTGAAGGCGACACACGCCATAAAAACACTGAACTTGAAGGCGACACACGCCGTGAGAGCTAACTCGAAGGCGACACACGCCAGTAAACAAACTTGAAGGCGACACACGCCATAAAAACACTGAACTTGAAGGCGACACACGCCGCGAAAGCTAACTCGAAGGCGACACACGCCAATAAACAAACTTGAAGGCGACACACGCCATATAAACACTGAACTTGAAGGCGACACACGCCGTGAAAGCTAACTTGAAGGCGAGACACGCCGGTAAACAAACTTGAAGGCGACACACGCCATACAAACACTGAACTTGAAGGCGACACACGCCGTGAAAGCTAACTCGAAGGCGACACACGCCAGTAAACAAACTTGAAGGCGACACACGCCATAAAAACACTGAACTTGAAGGCGACACACGCCGTGAGAGCTAACTCGAAGGCGACACACGCCAGTAAACAAACTTGAAGGCGACACACGCCATAAAAACACTGAACTTGAAGGCGACACACGCCGTGAAAGCTAACTCGAAGGCGACACACGCCAATAAACAAACTTGAAGGCGACACACGTCATAAAACACTGAACTTGAAGGCGACACACGCCGTGAAAGCTAACTCGAAGGCGACACACGCCAGTAAACAAACTTGAAGACGATACACGCCATAAAAACACTGAACTTGAGAGGACACACGCCGTGAAAGCTATCTTGAAGGCGACACACGCCAGTAAACAAACTTGAAGGCGACACACGCCATAAAAACACTGAACTTGAAGGAGACACACGCCGCGAAAGCTAACTGAAGGCGACACACCCCAATAAACAAACTTGAAGGCGACACACGCCATATAAACACTAGACTTGAAGGCGACACACGTCGTGAAAGCTAACTTGAAGGCGACACACGCCGTGAAAGCTAAGTTGAAGGCGACACACGCCAGTAAACAAACTTGAAGGCGATACACGCCATAAAAACAGTGAACTTGAAGGCGACACACGCCTAGTAACAAACTTAAAGACGACACTCGTCGTAAAAAACTAACTTAAGGCGACGCACGCTATGAAAGCTAACCAGGGGGCGACACACGCCTAGAAAACAGACTAAAAGACGATCAACGTCCAGGAAAATTCTTCGGCGGGTGGAGCGGGGTTTTCGCCAGCGGCACCAGCAGCAACACCGGCAGCAGGAGCTTTGGCTGCGACGCGAACAACAGGGCGAGCGGTTCTAAAACGTCCGTGGGAAAAGCTGCAGGAACTTCGGCCATGAAGGTGAAGTGCTCAGCGACGGAACGTTCGAGTGAGAAAAGCAAAAAAGGACACCTCTGAAGAGACCTCTCGGGGCATGAACGCAAAATGAGAACGATCTCAAGTCGGGAGGGCGTATAAATACTAAGCGAAATACCCAAAGGCATTAGAACGGTCTCAGGAGGGGAAATGTGCTAATTTATGTAGCGCGTGAGGCCATTACGGCGCAAACATAGCAATGAAAATACTACAAAAACGGTATGTGAAGAACTAGAAGATTTTAAGAACTTAAGTGGGTTGGAGATAAATAGTTCTAAAACAGAAGGAATGTGGATTGGTTCGCTTAAAAAAAAGACGAAAAACTGTTCGGTATTAAATGGCCAAGTGAACCCATTAAAGCTGTAGGAACTTTTTTTACATATGACCTATCATTATTTTACGAAAAAAAATTTCAAGAGAAGGTTGACAGCATAAAGCAGCTCACAAATATATGGTCATCTAGAGGACTGTCCATTTATGATAAAGTAACAATAATCAAATCATTACTTCTTCCAAAACTAGTTTTTATATCTTCGGTTCTTTCACCTCCAAGTAAAATCATCAAGCAAGTAGACAGTTTGAGTTTCTCCTTTTTATGGAATGGAAAGGATAAAGTAACAAGGCTCTCTTCAATAAACAGTTATGAATACGGTGGCATTAAAATGACAGCTATTAAAAGCTTGGTCAAAGCTGTATAAGCTTGGCTAAAACGTATTTTCAGCGATAACGAAAGTACGCGGAAATTCTACTTGTTTCATCTCCTACGTAATGTTGGTGGTCTTTTGCTTTTTAAATGTAATTATGAAATGGACGATCGTTTAATTAACTCAGTAAAAATATCTTATAGTAAAAAACAAATGTAGTCTATTAAAAATAAAGCGCAGGATTGCAAGGATTGAAGTGGATTACAGTTTAGCTTGATATCAATATTTCGGGAATTTTCGGTTTTAGCCGTCGCACTTTGTGAATACTCTTCGTAAATGCATACTAATGACACTGTTCCGCCGAAGTGGCAAAATGTCGCTTAACTTATTTCCACGTTATATCGACAAATGGCACAAAATGTACAACTTAGTTGGATAAAAAAGATCCTATAGTACAAAACAAGTGTAGTCTTTTAGAGATAAAGCACTGGTTTGCAAGGATTGAAGTGGATTACAGTTTAGCTGGAACTCAAGGTTTTCTTTGTTTGCTGGAGAGGCAGTGTCAATCGTGAAATTTATCTGAAACCAGAATGCGTGCGTTATAACGGCTTAGTCTATTTTGAGCTGCTTTACTTCATTCCATTTGCTTAGTCAATGTTTTGTAAGATAGAAAGCTAAACGGTTTGCATGTCATAACTTATGAGTAAATTGTTAGCTCCCAGTAGAAAAATTACGGAGCCTCTTCGTCCATGTTTCGTTAATTTTCGGTTTTAGCCTCGCACTTCGCGAATACTCTTCGTAAATACATATTGATGACAATGTCTTGCCGAAATGGCAATTTGTGGCTTAGCTTATTTCCACTTTACATCGCCAAATGGCACAAAATATACAACTTGGTTGGATAAAAATATTCCATAGTACAAAATAAAAGTATTCTTTTAGAGATAAAGCGCAGGATTGCAAGGATTGAAGTGGATTACAGTTCTGCTGGAAATCAAAGTTGCCTTTGTTTGCTGTAGAGGCAGTGCCAATCGTCGCATTTATCTGAAACCAAAATGCGTTTGTTATAACGGCTCTGTCTATATTAAGCTGCTTTACTTCGTTGCATTTGCTAAGATGGAAAAAATAAATTGTTTGTTTGTCATAACTTATGAGTCATTTGTTGGTTCCTAGGAGAAACATTACGGAGCCTCTTCGTCAATATTAATTAGTTGTACATATTAAATTAGTTAAACATAATTTAAATTTTTTTTGTCTTCATATTAAATTGTATTGTTTTTTATGTGTTATTTAATTTTTTCAATATTATTGTAGTTAATACCAGATGAAGAGCCACCTTTGTGGAAACGCTGATATTAAACCATTATTTTATTTATTGATTTATTTATTTCGGGCATTTTCGCTTTTACCCATCGCACTTCGTGAATACTCTTCGTAAATGCATACTAATGACACTGTTCCGCCGAATTGGCAAAATGTCGCGTAACTTATTTCCACGTTATATCGACAAATGGCACAAAATGTACAACTTAGTTGGATGAAAAGATCGTATAGTACAAAACAAATGTAGTCTTTTAGAGATAAAGCGAAGGATTGCAAAGATTGAAAAGGATTAATTACAGTTTAGCTTGATATCAAAGTTGCCTTTGTTTGCAGGAGAGGCATTGTCAATCGTGACATTTATCTGAAAGCAAAATGCGTGCGTTTTAATGGCTCAGTCTATTTTGGGCCGCTTTACTTTGTTGCATTTGCTTAGCTAATGTTTGTAAGATGGAAAAATCAATTGTTTGTTTGTTATAACTTATGAGAAATTTGTTCGCTCCTAGGAGAAAAATTACGGAGCCTCTTCGTAAATATTTCGGGAATTTTCGGTTTTAGCCATCGCACTTCGTGAATAGTCTTCGTAAATGCATACTGATGAGATTGTCCGACCGAAATGGCAAAATGTCGCTATGGTTATTTCCACGTTATATCTTCAAATGGCACAAAATATACAACTTACTTGGATAAAAACATCCTATAGTACAAAACAAATGTAGTCTTTTAGAGATAAAGCGCAGGATTGCAAGGATTGAAGTGGATTACAGTTTTGCTGGAAATCAAAGTTGCCTTTGTTTGCTGTAGAGGCAGTGTCAATCGTCGCATTTATCTGAAACCAAAATGCGTGCGTTATAACGGCTCAGTTTACTTTGAGCTTCTTTACTTTGTTGCATTTGCTAAGTTAATGTTTGTAAGGTGGAAAAATAAATTGTTTCTTTGTCATAACTTATGAGTCATTTGTTGGCTCCTAGGAACACAATTACGGAGCCTCTTCGTCAATATTTCGGGCATTTTCGGTTTTAGCCATCGCACTTCGTGAATACTTTTCGTAAATGCATACTAATGACACTGTTCCGCCGAAATGACAAAATGTCGCTTAACTTATTTCCACCTTATATCGCCAAATGGCACAAAATATACCACTTAGTTGGATAAAAAGATCCTATAGTACAAAACAAAAGTAGTCTTTTAGAGATAAAGCACAGGATTGCAAGGATTGAAGTGGATTACAGTTTAGCTTGATATAAAAGTTGCCTTTGTTTGTAGGAGAGGCATTGTCAATCGTGACATTTATCTGAAATGAAAATTCGTGCGCTATAACGGCTCAGTCTATTTTGAGCCGCTTTACTTCGTTGCATTTGCTTAGCTAATGTTTGTAAGATGGAAAAATAAATTGTTTGTTTGTCATAACTTCTGAGACATTTGTTGGCTCCTAGGGGAAACATTGCGGAACCTCTTCGTCAATATTTCGAGCATTTTCGGTTTTAGCCGTCGCACTTCGTGAATAGTCTTAATTCGTAAATGCATACTGATGAGATTGTCCCACCGAAATGGCAAAATGTCGCTAAGCTTATTTCCACGTTATATCGCCAAATGGCACAAAATATACAACTTAGTTGGATGAAAAGATCCTATAGTACAAAACAAAAGTAGACGTTTGGAGACAAAGTGCAGGATTGCAAGGATTGAAGTGGACTACAGTTTAGCTGGAAACCAAAGTTGCCTTCGTTTGCTGGAGAGGCAGTGTCAATCGTGACATTTATCTGAAACCAAAATGCGTGCGTTATAACGGCTCAGTCTATTTTGAGCTGCTTTACTTCGTTCCATTTGCTTAGACAACGTTTGTAACGTAGAAAACTAAATTGTTTGTTTGTCATAACTTAGGAGATATTTGTTGGCTCCTAAAAGAAACATTACGGAGCCTCTTCGTCAATATTTCGGACATTATCGGTTTTAGCCGTCGTACGTCGTGAATACTCTTCGTAAATGCATAGTAATGACACTGTCCCGCCAAAATGACAAAATGTCGCTTAGCTTATTTCCACGTTATATCGCCAAATGGCACAAAATATACAACTTGGTTGGATAAAAATATCTCAAAGTACAAAACAAAAGAAGTAGTTTATTGCTAAATCGCAGGATTGCAAGGCTTGAAGTGGATTACAGTTTAGCTGGAAATCAAGGTTTTCTTTGTTTGCTGGAGAGGCAGTGTCAATCGTGACATTTATCTGAAACCAGAATGCGTACGTTATAACGGCTCAGTCTATTTTGAGCTGCTTTACTTCATTCCATTTGCTTAGTGAATGTTTTGTAAGACAGGAAGCTAAACGGTTTGCATATCATAACTTTTGAGAAAATTGTTGGCTTCCAGGACAAAAATTACGGGGCCTCTTCGTCAATATTTCGGGCATTTTCGGTTTTAGCCATCGCACTTTGTAAATGCATACTAATGACACTGTTCCGCCGAAATGGCAATTTGTGGCTTAGCTTATTTCCACTTTACATCGACAAATGGCACAAAATTACAACTTAGTTGGATAAAAATATTCCATAGTACAAAATAAAAGTAGTCTTTTAGAGATAAAGCCCAGGATTGCAAGGATTGAAGTGGTTTACAGTTTTGCTGGAAATCAAAGTTGCCTTTGCTTGCTGTAGAGGCAGTGTCAATCGTCGCATTTATCTGAAACCAAAATGCGACCGTTATAACGGCTCAGTTTATTTTGGGCCGCTTTACTTCGTTGCAATTGCTAAGTTAATGTTTGTAAAATGGAAAAATAAATTGTTGTTTGTCATAACTTATGAGTAATTTGTTGGCTCCTAGGAGAAAAATTCCGGAGCCTCTTCGTCAATATTTCGGGCATTTTCGGTTTTAGCCATCGCACTTCGTAAATGCATACTAATGACACTGTTCCGCCGAAGTGGCAAAATGTCGCTTAACTTATTTCCACGTTATATCGACAAATGGCACAAAATGTACAACTTAGTTGGATAAAAAGATCCTATAGTACAAAACAAATGTAGTCTTTTAGAGATAAAGCGCAGGATTGCAAGGATTGAAGTGGATTACAGTTTAGCTTGATATCAAAGTTGCCTTTGTTTGCCTTTGTTTGCCTTTGTTTGCCGTTATAACGGCTCAGTTTATTTTGGGCCGCTTTACTTCGTTGCATTTGCTAAGTTAATGTTTATAAAATAGAAAAATAAATTGTTTGTTTGTCATAACTTATGAGTAATTTGTAATTTGTAATTTACCGTTTGTTTGCTGGAGAGGCAGTGTCAATCGTGACATTTATCTCAAACCAGAATGCGTACGTTATAACGGCTCAGTCTATTTTGAGCTGTTTTACTTCATTCCATTTGCTTAGTCAATGTTTTGTAAGATAGAAAGCTAAACGGTTTGTTTGTCATAACTTAGGAGATATTTGTTGGCTCCTAGGAGAAAAATTACGGAGCCTCCTCGTCAATATTTCGGGCATTATCGGTTTTAGCCGTCGCACGTCGTGAATACTCTTCGTAAATGCATAGTAATGACACTGTCCCGCCGCAATGGCAAAGTGTCGCTTAACTTATTTCCACCTTATATCGCCAAATGGCACAAAATATACGCCTTGGTTTGATAAAAATATCTCAAAGTACAAAACAAAAGAAGTAGTTTATTGCTAAATCGCAGGATTGCAAGGATTGAAGTGGATTACCGTTTAGCTGGAAATCAAGGTTTTCTTTGTTTGCTGGAGAGGCAGTGTCAATCGTGACATTTATCTCAAACCAGAATGCGTACGTTATAACGGCTCAGTCTATTTTGAGCTGTTTTACTTCATTCCATTTGCTTAGTCAATGTTTTGTAAGATAGAAAGCTAAACGGTTTGTTAGTCATAACTTAGGAGATATTTGTTGGCTCCTACGAGAAAAATTACGGAGCCTCTTCGTCAATATTTCGGGCATTATCGGTTTTAGCCGTCGCACGTCGTGAATACTCTTCGTAAATGCATAGTAATGACACTGTCCCGCCGCAATGGCAAAGTGTCGCTTAACTTATTTCCAAGTTATATCGGAAAATGGCATAAAATATACGACTTTGTTGGACAAAAGGATCCTATAGTACAAAATAAAAATAGAAGATTAGAGATAAAGGGCAGGATTGCAAGGATTTAAGTGGATTACAGTTTAGATGGAAATCAAACTTGCCTTTGTTTGCTGGAGAGGCAGTGTCAATCAGGACATTTATCTGAAACCAGAATGCGTACGTTATAACGGCTCATTCTATTTTGAGCTGCTTTACTTCGCTCCATTTGCTTAGACAACGTTTGTAACGTACAAAACTAAATTGTTTGTTTGTCATAACTTAGCAGATATTTGTTGGCTCCTAGGAGAAAAATTACGGAGCCTCTTTGTCAATATTTCGGGCATTATCGGTTTTAGCCGTCGCACGTCGTGAATACTCTTCGTAAATGCATAGTAATGACACTGTCCCGCCAAAATGACAAAATGTCGCTTAGCTTATTTCCACGTTCTATCGCCAAATGGCACAAAATAAACAACTTGGTTGGATAAACATTTTCTCAAAGTACAAAACAAAATAAGTAGTTTATTGCTAAATCGCAGGATTGCAAGGATTGAAGTGGATTACAGTTTAGCTGGAAATCAAGGTTTTCTTTGTTTGCTGGAGAGGCAGTGTCAATCGTGACATTTATTTGAAACCAGAATGCGTACGTTATAACGGCTCAGTCTATTTTGAGCTGCTTTACTTCATTCCATTTGCTTAGTCAATGTTTTGTAAGATAGAAAGCTAAACGGTTTGCATGTCATAACTTATGAGTAAATTGTTGGCTCCCAGGAGAAAAATTACGGAGCCTCTTCGTCCATGTTTCGTTAATTTTCGGTTTTAGATTCGCATTTCGTGGATACTCTTTGTAAATGCATAGTAATGACACTGATCCGCCGTAGTGGCAAGTTGTGGCTAAGCTTATTTCCACTTTACATCGCCAAATGGCACAAAATATACAACTTGGTTGGATAAAAAGATTCCATAGTACAAAATAAAAGTAGCCTTTTAGGTCTCAAAAACTATGGTTTTTCCTAGCCATTTTCAATGATGTCATAATGACGTCACAATGAGACATCGACACTGTCAATCTACTAACCTTATAATTTTGCACTATCTGCTAAATTTGAAGTCTAAAGCAGTAATACTTTAGGAGTTATGATGAGGTACGTTTTAAGACATATCAGTGTCCGTACATGAAGCTGGTCATCACAGCAGGGACAAGCCATGGAGAGGTGAGTACACGCTCTTTTGTGCTCGGCATTTGTACTCTATTTAGACCTTTTTAAGACTATGCACGACCAAACCAACTATCAGAACTATGACATAAGGACCTAGTGCTACTCTAGGAAACTATTTTCCCAACCGAAAGTGTTTGCTTTTGCGTAGTCAGCAGTTTATCTTTAGATATTTAACCCTCCCCTCAAGAAATGACTTTATGGCTTTTAGAGACAAAGGACGAGGGTTTATCTATACTTTTATGATAGATGTAGTTGATACAGCAGGAAAGGAACACTTTGGTGGGTGTAAGTTTTGCGTGAATTCATCATTGTGCTCAGGAGTAATTAATAACTGAATAATTAATTAGCTGCAAATTTCAGCCGTTAATAACATCGTTAGATCTTGTGTTTATGGCAGTGTTTATATCAATCGAGTTAGATCCCAAAGTGATCTAACCGTGTGGCTAAAATCAAGGAAACAGCTTTTAAAACGTGCGAGTTATTAACAATTGAATTCTGTCCAATATGGCGGACCCAAAAGTGCGTCAAACATGCAAACGAGGCTATACTTTGAACGTGAATATCTCTGAAGGGGATTTTATCACACTTCGTCAAATTTGCAGGATATATACAACGACTTTAATAGTATTTGCCAATACACTCGACGTTATTATCGGCTCAACGGTTTGTTTCTAGCCTTGTTTACAAGTTTTTCAAACATGGACACGAGGCTGCAATTTGATCGTTAATATCTCTGAGGGGATTACATCAAAGAAATTCAAATTTGCAGGATATATAGCATGACTTTAATACTATCTGCGAATACACTCGGTTTTAATATCGCCTCAACCTTATGCTTCTAGTTCAAAACCTCGTACACATGCGAAAACACCTCAACAGAAGCTAATATAATATAATATAATATAACATAACATAACATAACATAACATAACATAACATAACATAACATAACATAACATAACATAACATAACATAACATAACATAACATAACATAACATAACATAACATAACATAACATAATATATATGACATGACATGACATGACATGACATGACATGATTTGATATGATATGATATGATATGATATGATATGATATGATATAATATAATACAATATAATATCATGCTTATAATGGTGACCAAGCAGCGAAGGATGTCTTGAAGGTGAAAAGACAGAGTACCGTACAACAAGGACAAAGACATTAACTGGAACACGTTTCGCTCCGATTATCGCTACTGTGCAGTTCTTTCCCAAGCAGCGGATGCTTTGGGCTTTGAAATGCTAGAAAGGTGCGCCTAACGGGCCTTGGGGTGCATGTCCTGGATCTCTCAGCAACGAGATATTGATGACCTAGCCTCGATGGTGCTACAAAGGTGCGCCAAACGGGCCTTGGGGTGCATGTCGATGATCTCTCAGCAATGAGAGATTACCAAGCCTCAAGAGCCCTTGACACTGAGACATTATATGGAATGTACAAGTTAACGCTAGACTGTGCGCCAGAAAAGTTTCACTTAAACGAAGATCAAACAGGTGGCGATGCAGATAAGGACATTGAGAGAGTCGAGGAACAGAAGAAGTCCAGGAAAAGAAAAGCCACACCAACAGACAGTGAAAGCGACTACGAACCTGTAAAGAAGGCAAAGGAGAAAACAGCAAGTGCCCTTACAACAGACAGCGAGAGCGATTTCCAAGCGCCCGTAAAGAAAACGAAAAAGAAAACAGCAAGTCCCCTGAGGAGCGATGACGAAGCGCCCGTAAAGAAAACGAGAAAGAAAGCAGTAAGTCCCCTGAAGAGCGACAGCGAGCAGAAGAAAAGAAGCCATCATAACGAGAGGATGTGTAGGATAACAGGCTGCTTCTTTTACGGCTACAACCTTCACCGTCATATACAAATGCACGTCAGAAAGGGCAGCATAGAAGAGAAAGACATTCCCCGTTTGATGTAGCTCATTTGAGGCCAGTACGACGATTTTGAGATCTGGTGTGCTCAAAAGTGAGATTTTGCCAAAACTTTCTCCGCATGGACCCAAACGTGCAATTTGTGCACTTTTAATAGAAATGCACTGTCTTCGCTTTTTGGTCACAATTTCAGGACAGTACGACGATTTTGAGATCCAGTGTGCTAAAAAGTGAGATTTTGCCAAAACTTGCTCCGCACGGCCCCAAACGTGCGTTTTGTGCGCTTTTCATAGAAATACACTCTTTTCGCTTTTCGGCTATGATTTGAGGCCAGTACGTCGATTTTGAGCTCACGTGAACTCATAAGTGAGGCTTTGCCAAAACTTGCTTCGCACGGCCCGAAACGCACGTTTTGTGCATTTTTCATAGAAATGCACTGTTTCGCGTTTTGGCGATAATTTGATACCAGAACGACGATTTTGAGATCTGGTGAGCTCAAAAGTGAGATTTTGGCAAAACTTGCTCCGCACGGCACGAAACGCACGTTTTGTGCATTTTTCATAGAAATGCACTGTTTTCGCTTTTTTGCGATGATTTGAGGTCAGGACGACGATTTTGAGATCTGGTTAGCTCTAAAGTGAGATTTTGCCAAAACTTGCTCCGCACGGCCCAAAACGTACGTTTTGTGCATTTTTCATAGAAATGCACTGTTTTCGCTTTTTTGCGATGATTTGAGGTCAGGACGACGATTTTGAGATCTGGTAAGCTGTAAAGTGAGATTTTGCCAAAACTTGCTCTGCACGGCCCAAAACGAACGTTTTGTGCACTTTCCATGGAAGTATACTGTTTTCGCTTTTAGGCGATGATTTGAGACCAAAACGACGATTTTGAGATCTGGTGAGCTCAAAAGTGAGATTTTGGCAATTCTTGCTTCGCACGGCCCGAAACGCACGTTTTGTGCATTTTTCATAGAAATGCACTGTTTCGCGTTTTGGCGATGATTTGAGACCAAAACGACGATTTTGAGATCTGGTGAGCTCAAAAGTGAGATTTTGGCAAAACTTGCTCCGCACGGCCCTAAACGTACGTTTTGTGCATTTTTCATAGAAATGCACTGTTTTCGCTTTTTTCCGATGATTTGAGGTCAGGACGACGATTTTGAGATCTTGTGAGCTCAAAAGTGAGATTTTGGCAATTCTTGCTTCGCACGGCCCGAAACGCACGTTTTGTGCATTTTTCATAGAAATGCACTGTTTCGCGTTTTGGCGATAATTTGATACCAGAACGACGACTTTGAGATCTGGTGAGCTCAAAAGTGAGATTTTGCCAAAACTTGCTCCGCACGGCCCGAAACGTACGTTTTGTTCATTTATCATAGAAATGCACTGTTTTCGCTTTTTTGCGATGATTTGAGGTCAGGACGACGATTTTGACATCTCGTTAGCTCAAAAGTGAGGCTTTGCCAAAACTTGCTCCGCACGGCCCGAAACGTACGTTTTGTGCATTTATCATAGAAATGCACTGTTTTCGCTTTTTTGCGATGATTTGAGGTCAGGACGATGATCTTGAGATCTGGTTAGCTCAAAAGTGAGATTTTGCCAAAACGTGCTCAGCACGGCCCAAAACGCACGTTTTGAGCACTTTTCATGGAAATATACTGTTTTCGCTTTGTGGCGATGATTTGAGACCAAAACGACGATCTGGTGAGCTCAAAAGTGAGATTTTGGCAAAACTTGCTCCGCACGGCCCGAAACGTACGTTTTGTTCATTTTTCATAGAAATGCACTGTTTTCGCTTTTTGGCGATGATTTCAGGTCAGGACGACGATTTTGAGATCTGGTGAGCTGTAAAGTGAGATTTTGCCAAAACTTGCTCTGCACGGCCCAAAACGAACGTTTTGTGCACTTTCCATGGAAGTATACTGTTTTCGCTTTTAGGCGATGATTTGAGACCAAAACGACGATTTTGAGATCTGGTGAGCTCAAAAGTGAGATTTTGGCAAAACTTGCTTTGTACGGCCCGAAACGCACGTTTTGTTCATTTTTCATAGAAATGCACTGTTTTCGCTTTTTTGCGATGATTTGAGGTCAGGACGACGATTTTGAGATCTGGTGGGCTCAAAATGAAGATTTTGCCAAAACTTGCTCCGCACGGCCCGAAACGTACGTTTTCTTCATTTATCGTAGAAATGCACTGTTTTCGCTTTTTCGCGATGATTTGAGGTCAGGACGACGATTTTGAGATCTGGTGAGCTCAAAATGAAGATTTTGCCAAAACTTGCTCCGCACGGCCCAAAACACACGTTTTGTTCATTTTTCATAGAAATGCACTGTTTTCGCTTTTTGGCGATAATTTGAGGTCAGGACGACGATTTTGAGATCTGGGGAGCTCAAAATGAAGATTTTGCCAAAACTTGCTTCGCACGGCCCGAGACGCACGTTTTGTGCATTTTTCATAGAAATGCATTGTTTTGGCTTTTTTGCGATGATTTGAGGTCAGGACGATGATTTTGAGATCTGGTGAGCTCAAGTGAGACTTTGCCAAAACTTGTGCCGCACGGCCCAAAACGTACGTTTTGTGCATTTTTCATAGAAATGCACTGTTTTCACTTTTTGGCGATGATTAGAGGTCAGGACGACGATTTTGAGATCTGGTGAGCTGAAAAGTGAGATTTTGCCAAAACTTGCTCCCCACAGCCCGAAACGCACCTTTTGTGCACTTTTCGTGGAAATATACTGTTTTCGCTTTTTGGCGATGATTTGAGATCAAAACGACTATTTTGAGATCTGGTGAGCTCAAAAGTGAGATTTTGGCAAAACTTGCTTCGCAGGGCACGAAACGCACGTTTTGTGCATTTTTCATAGAAATGCACTGTTTTCGCTTTTTTGCGATGATTTGAGGTCAGGACGACGATTTTGAGATCTGGTTAGCTCTAAAGTGAGATTTTGCCAAAACTTGCTCCGCACGGCCCAAAACGTACGTTTTGTGCATTTTTCATAGAAATGCACTGTTTTCGCTTTTTTGCGATGATTTGAGGTCAGGACGACGATTTTGAGATCTGGTGAGCTGTAAAGTGAGATTTTGCCAAAACTTGCTCTGCACGGCCCAAAACGAACGTTTTGTGCACTTTCCATGGAAGTATACTGTTTTCGCTTTTAGGCGATGATTTGAGACCAAAACGACGATTTTGAGATCTGGTGAGCTCAAAAGTGAGATATTGGCAAAACTTGCTTTGTACGGCCCGAAACGCACGTTTTGTTCATTTTTCATAGAAATGCACTGTTTTCGCTTTTTTGCGATGATTTGAGGTCAGGACGACGATTTTGAGATCTGGTTAGCTCCAAAGTGAGATTTTGCCAAAACTTGCTCCGCACGGCCCAAAACGAACGTTTTGTGCACTTTTCATGGAAGTATACTGTTTTCGCTTCTTGGCGATGATTTGAGACCAAAACGACGATTTTGAGATCTGGTGAGCTCAAAAGTGAGATTTTGGCAAAACTTGCTTTGTACGGCCCGAAACGCACGTTTTGTTCATTTTTCATAGAAATGCACTGTTTTCGCTTTTTTGCGATGATTTGAGGTCAGGACGACGATTTTGAGATCTGGTGAGCTCAAAATGAAGATTTTGCCAAAACTTGCTCCGCACGGCCCGAAACGTACGTTTTCTTCATTTATCGTAGAAATGCACTGTTTTCGCTTTTTCGCGATGATTTGAGGTCAGGACGACGATTTTGAGATCTGGTGAGCTCAAAATGAAGATTTTGCCAAAACTTGCTCCGCACGGCCCAAAACACACGTTTTGTTCATTTTTCATAGAAATGCACTGTTTTCGCTTTTTGGCGATAATTTGAGGTCAGGACGACGATTTTGAGATCTGGTGAGCTCAAAATGAAGATTTTGCCAAAACTTGCTTCGCACGGCCCGAGACGCACGTTTTGTGCATTTTTCATAGAAATGCATTGTTTTGGCTTTTTTGCGATGATTTGAGGTCAGGACGATGATTTTGAGATCTGGTGAGCTCAAGTGAGACTTTGCCAAAACTTGTGCCGCACGGCCCAAAACGTACGTTTTGTGCATTTTTCATAGAAATGCACTGTTTTCACTTTTTGGCGATGATTAGAGCTCAGGACGACGATTTTGAGATCTGGTGAGCTGAAAAGTGAGATTTTGCCAAAACTTGCTCCCCACAGCCCGAAACGCACCTTTTGTGCACTTTTTCGTGGAAATATACTGTTTTCGCTTTTTGGCGATGATTTGAGATCAAAACAACGATTTTGAGATCTGGTGAGCTCAAAAGTGAGATTTTGGTAAAACTTGCTTCGCAGGGCACGAAACGCACGTTTTGTGCATTTTTCATAGAAATGCACTGTTTTCGCTTTTTTGCGATGATTTGAGGTCAGGACGACGATTTTGAGATCTGGTTAGCTGTAAAGTGAGATTTTGCCAAAACTTGCTCTGCACGGCCCAAAACGAACGTTTTGTGCACTTTTCATAGAAATGCACTGTTTTCGCTTTTTTCCGATGATTTGAGGTCAGGACGACGATTTTGAGATCTGGTGAGCTCAAAAGTGAGATTTTGGCAATTCTTGCTTCGCACGGCCCGAAACGCACGTTTTGTGCATTTTTCATAGAAATGCACTGTTTCGCGTTTTGGCGATGATTTGAGACCAAAACGACGATTTTGAGATCTGGTGAGCTCAAAAGTGAGATTTTGGCAAAACTTGCTCCGCACGGCCCTAAACGTACGTTTTGTGCATTTTTCATAGAAATGCACTGTTTTCGCTTTTTTCCGATGATTTGAGGTCAGGACGACGATTTTGAGATCTGGTGAGCTCAAAAGTGAGATTTTGGCAATTCTTGCTTCGCACGGCCCGAAACGCACGTTTTGTGCATTTTTCATAGAAATGCACTGTTTCGCGTTTTGGCGATAATTTGATACCAGAACGACGACTTTGAGATCTGGTGAGCTCAAAAGTGAGATTTTGCCAAAACTTGCTCCGCACGGCCCGAAACGTACGTTTTGTTCATTTATCATAGAAATGCACTGTTTTCGCTTTTTTGCGATGATTTGAGGTCAGGACGACGATTTTGACATCTCGTTAGCTCAAAAGTGAGGCTTTACCAAAAGTTGCTCCGCACGGCCCGAAACGTACGTTTTGTGCATTTATCATAGAAATGCACTGTTTTCGCTTTTTTGCGATGATTTGAGGTCAGGACGATGATCTTGAGATCTGGTTAGCTCAAAAGTGAGATTTTGCCAAAACGTGCTCAGCACGGCCCAAAACGCACGTTTTGAGCACTTTTCATGGAAATATACTGTTTTCGCTTTTTGGCGATGATTTGAGACCAAAACGACGATCTGGTGAGCTCAAAAGTGAGATTTTGGCAAAACTTGCTCCGCACGGCCCGAAACGTACGTTTTGTTCATTTTTCATAGAAATGCACTGTTTTCGCTTTTTTGCGATGATTTGAGGTCAGGACGACGATTTTGAGATCTGGTGAGCTCAAAAGTAAGATTTTGCCAAAACTTGCTTCGCACGGCCCGAAACGCACGTTTTGTGCGTTTTCGTAGAAGTGCACTGTTTCCCCTTTTTGGCGATGATTTGAGGTCAGTTTTTTTTTTCGCTTTTTGAAGACTTAGATTGTCAAGAAATATAATCATTGGAGGTGATTTTAACCGTCCTCTTGACACTAAGCTGGATAAGAAAGGTGGCGTTATGGTACCTGGAAAAATGGTTATAGACAATATTGAATGTTTCCAAAATGAATTGGGCCTTGTTGACGTTTGGAGAATTAAAAATCCGCAATCTAGAAGTTACACTTGGAGCCAAAAATCTCCACCAATTTTCTGTCGTTTAGATTACTGGCTGATATCAAACAATTTACAGGATATTGTAAATACAACCTATCATTCCAGCTATAAAAACTGATCATGCAGCAATTGAGTTGAATCGAACCGACTCCAATCAAAACTTAAAGGGGCCCGGCTTCTGGAAAATGAACGTCTCTCTTCTTGAAGATCCGAATTATCTGGAAGAATTAAAACAAAATATCCCACTTTGGAAAACAACAAGAAGCGAGAATTTATCAGACGAAAGGTGCATCTGGGATTGTATTAAGTATAACATTCGGAACCATGGTGTTTTCTCCAAAGAAAGATCTGCAATGGAAAAAAAATTACAACAAGTATACGAGGAAGCAACTAAAAAATTCGAACAGGACCCTTCCGACTCTAACCTAAATACTCTAAATGAAGCAAAAAAAAAACTCTAGAAAGTTATTATGAGGAAAAACCAAGGGGTGTGTAATTATTCGCGCAAGGGCACGATGGCACGAGCATGGCGAGAGAAGTACAAAATACTTTCTAAATTTAGAGAAGGGTAATCACGTCAAAAAACATATAAGAAAACTATAAATAAGTGGTGCCATTACATCAGATCCTTTTGGGATATGAACGAATTGGGTCAAAATGTTTTATACAAATTGGGTCAAAATGTTTTATACAAATTATCAAAGCTGTGTAATAAATAATGGAATGGCATCAGACTATTTTACTTTAGAACGTGGTGTGAGGCAGGGTGATCCCTTGTCCCCCTACCTCTTTATCTTAGCTGTTGAAAGCTTGGCAATCTCCATTCGTCAAAATGTTGATATCAAAGGAATTAAAATAGGAAATTATGAAGCCAAGCTATTGCAATACGCAAGACGATACCACAGCAACCCTGTCTGATGAAAATTCTGCAAAAAACGCTATTTGAAGAACTAGAAGTATTTAAGAACTTGTGTGGGTTGGAGATAAATAGTTCTAAAACAGAAGGAATGTGGATTGATTCGCTTACAAGAAAAGACGAAAAACCGTTTGGTATTAAATGGCCAAGTGAACCCATTAAAGCTTTAGGAACCTTTTTTACATATGACCTATCATTATTTTACGAAAAAAACTTTCAAGAGAAGGTTGACAGCATAAAGCAGCTGACAACTATATGGTCATCTAGAGGACTGTCCATTTATGGTAAAGTAACTATAATCAAATCATTACTTCTTCCAAAACTAGTTTTTATATCTTCGGTTCTTTCACCTCCAAGTAAAATCATCAAACAAGTAGACAGCTTGATTTTCTCCTTTTTATGGAATGGAAAGGATAAAGTAACAAGGTTCTCTTCAATAAACAGTTTTGAAGACGGTGGCATTAAAATGACAGATATTGAAAGCTTGGTCAAAGCTGTACGATTAGCTTGGCTAAAACGTATTATCAGCGATAACGAAAGTACGTGGAAATTCTACTTGTTGCATCTCCTACGTAATGTTGGTGGTCTTTTGCTTTTTAAATGCAATTATGCAATGGACTATCTTTCAATTAACTCAGTTTTCTACAGAGAACTTTCAGAATGTTGGTTAGAATTTCGAAATCTCTTTTTAGCAAATAAAAAACGGCTCTGTATAATTTGGAATAACAAAGATATAAGAATAGATGCAAAAACCAGTTTTTTATAAATCTTATTATGACTCGGAGATACGTATCATTAAAGATCTCTTGTTCAATCTCGACAATATAGAATCCTTTAATGTAATTAATAACATAGTTGAGAAAGCTAATTTTCTTACATGGACAGGTCTTAGGCGCGCAATTCCTTCTTCTTTGAAAATAATAGAGTACACTACCTTTACAGATAATACTTATTTTATAAAGGGAAATGAGATTTTTGACATAGTGGAAAGGAAAACGAAAGACTATTATTCTTTAATAATATCAAATAAAGCACAATTACCTAGTAATGCAAAGAATTTAAAACATGATTTTGGCTTATCTGACGAAGACTTAAAAATTGCTTACAACCTTCCCCACTTAACAGCACAATATAAAGTTTTAAATTCAATACTTTACATCAATGCAAAACTTTTTAAAATTGGATATCTCCAGCATGACAAATGTACTTTCTGCAAGACTGAACAGGAAACATTATGTCACTTTCTCTTTTACTGTCGACACTCACATTTGTTGTGGAAAAATGTTGAACAGTATTATTTAACAATAACAAGGGAATTTCACGGGTTGCGTTTACGAGAGGTTATAATTGGAATAACGATGTGAAAATGTCCCTTGTTAAATTATCTGATATTAATTGGTAAATTGTATTTATGGGATTGCAGAAAGAAACTGGTACTTCCAAACACAAAAGGTTTGAAATTTAAAGTAAGAATTAAACACCAAGTTGAAAAATATATTTCCACTAAGAATAATAAACTAGAAACCTTTTATGAAAAATGGCCAAAACACATTTTCCCCTTTTAATTAAGTTCGTGTGTATGCTTTTGTGTGTATGTTCGTGTGTGTTTTTGTTTTATCTTAGGTTGTACTGTAAATAATTGTCAATTTCTCTTTTATCAACATAATTAAGCATTAATACAAGCCTCATTCAGCAATTGCGCGGCTGTTTTTTGGCTGTAATGTATATAATCTGTGAAATCTTGATAATTGTAAGTATGTCTGTTATGGCGGTTGTTGAGAATATTGTAATTTTTTCTTTTTAAGTAGTACTTTGTAAATAAAGTAAAAAATTATAATAATAATAATAATAATAATAATAATAATAATAAAAACTGTTTTCGCTTCTTGGCGATGATTTGAGGCCAGTACGACGATTTTGAGATCTGGTGTGCTCAAAAGTAAGATTTTGCCAAAACTTGCTCCGCACGGCCCCAAACTTGCGTTTTGTGCACTTTTCATAGAAATGCACTGTTTTCGCTCTTTTCGATGATTTGAGGCCAGTACGACGATTTTGAGATCTGGAGTGCTCAAAAGTGAGATTTTGCCAAAAGTTGCTCCGCACGGCCCGAAACGTACGTTTTGTGCAGTTTTTACAGAAATGCACTGTTTTCGCTTTTTGGCGATGATTTGAGGTCAGTACGACGATTTTGAAATGCGGTGTGCTGAAAAGTAAGATTTTGCCAAAACTTGCTCTGCACGGCCCCAAACGTGCGTTTTGTGCACTTTTTATGGATATCGCTCTGTTTTCCAGAGTTGGCGATCATTTGAGTCCAGCAGGATGATTTTCAGATCTGGTGTGCTCAAAAGTGAGATTTTTTCTAAAACGTGCTCCGCGCGGCCCCAAAATTTTCATTTTGTGCACTTTTCATATATAGAAATGCACTTTTTTCGCCTTTTGGCGATGATTCGAGGCCAGCACGACGATTTTGAGATCCGGTGTGCTTAAATGTGACATAGTAATGAAGTTGTCTTTCAGTAGCATCGTGTTGCAATGAAATAAAATAATGATAATAGGCCATACGCTACTGTGATTGTATGTTTTTACTCTCAAGCTTTCGTCGGACACCGACATCGTCAGGAGAAAACTGAAAGAATTTACATAAATGCGAAGCAATATAAAGACTAGCGTGGATTATGATGTAACACCTAAACAAAAGCAAAAACACTTAAACAAAGAATTCAGACTGACAAAAGATTCAAAATAAAATATTCAAAATAAAAGGTCCCTCAGTTCTGTGCATTCGTCACGAGAGTTTATTTTGGGTTTTTTGTTTCGAATATGTGCAGCCTCTAAGAGTCTTAGATTTACGGGGTCGTTGTTTCGGCCAATGATCTTGACAGAAAAACATGTGCGGCCACGTTGGCAGTCCTGCAGGTGCCTGTAGAAGGATGATGACTCAGAGTTAAGATGTTCTCTGACTCTGTCATGCAGCGGTCTAATGCTGCTGCCAATGTAAGTCAGTTTACATTCTTCGCACTCGAGTTGGTAGACTGTGTTTTTGGTGAGGCACAAATTGTTTTCCCCGCGGATGAGACAACCGTTTCTAGTGCATTGTTGTTTGGCTGGTTTGGATTTCAATACTTGTCTTAGCGTAGTTGACTTGTGTGCTAGCCGGACGGGGAGGTTTTCTTTCTTGAAAATCCGGCGTATTCTATGGTTAAGGTCGTCATTGATAAATGGTATTCTGAAGTAAAGGTATTCGTCATTGGCATTGTTGGTCTGATGTTGCCGATGTGCGTTTACAGGTTGTATGTACGTTTCCCTGATAGTCTCATTTGAGTACCCGTTGAGGGACAGGACGTTATCGAATTCGGTGTTGTGTGCGATTCTTGCATCTGAGGTGGTGCAGCGTTGGTTTATGCGCCGTCTCTCGTTGATTATGAAGTGGCGCTTGCACTTGCTCGGTAGGGCTGATTGATGATGTACAAACATCGGTTTTTTTGCGCTCTTTTTGTAGAATTCAAATGAGTGCGCACCCTGGTTGGTTATAGTGACCGACACGTCCAGTAGAGACAGGGTGTGTCCATTGGGCGTGGCGGTGGGCTTTTCGATTTCGAACTCAATTTTGTCATGCTGGGCATTCATTAGCTGTTGGAACTCCATCGCTTGTTCTTCGTTGGTCGTCTGAAAGTAGACGTCATCTACGTACATTGGCAGCAGCATTAGACCGCTGCATGACAGAGTCAGAGAACATCTTAACTCTGAGTCATCATCCTTCTACAGGCACCTGCAGGACTGCCAACGTGGCCGCACATGTTTTTCTGTCAAGATCATTGGCCGAAACAACGACCCCGTAAATCTAAGACTCTTAGAGGCTGCACATATTCGAAACAAAAAACCCAAAATAAACTCTCGTGACGAATGCACAGAACTGAGGGACCTTTTATTTTGAATATTTTATTTTGAATCTTTTGTCAGTCTGAATTCTTTGTTTAAGTGTTTTTGCTTTTGTTTAGGTGTTACATCATAATCCACGCTAGTCTTTATATTGCTTCGCATTTATGTAAATTCTTTCAGTTTTCTCCTGACGATGTCGGTGTCCGACGAAAGCTTGAGAGTAAAAACATACAATCACAGTAGCGTATGGCCTATTATCATTATTTTATTTCATTTAAATGTGACATTTTGCGAAAACGTGCTCCGCACGGCCCTAAACGTGCGTTTTACGCAGTTTCCATGCAAATGCACCGCTTTCGCTTTTTGAAGACAGATTGTGAAGAAAATATAATCATTGGAAGTGATTTTAACTGTCCTCTTGACTCTAAGCTGGATAAGAAAGGTGGCGTTATGGTACCTAGAAAAATGGTTATAGACAATATTGAATGTTTCCAAAATGAATTGGGCCTTGTTGACGTTTGGAGAATTAAAAATCCGCAATCTAGAAGTTACACTTGGAGCCAAAAATCTCCACCAATTTTCTGTCGTTTAGATTACTGGCTGATATCAAACAACTTACAGCATGTTGTAAATACAACCGATCATTCCAGCTATAAAAACTGATCATGAGGCAATTGAGCTGAATTGAACCGACTCCAATCAAAACTTAAAGGGGCCCGGCTTCTGGGAAATGAACGTCTCTCTTCTTGAAGATCCGAATTATCTGGAAGAATTAAAACAAAATATTCTACTTTGGAAAACAACAGGAAGCGAGAATTTATCAGACAAAAGGTGCATCTGCGATTGGATTAAGTATAATATTCGGAACCATGGTGTTTTGTTCTCGAAAAGGAAAGCCAAAGAAAGATCTGCAATGGAAAAAAACTTACAAGTATAGGAGGAAGCAACTAAAAAATTCGAACAGGACCCTTCCGACTCTAACCTAAATACTCTAAATGAAGCAAAAGAAACTCTAGAAAGTTATTATGAGGAAAAAACAAGGGGTGTATAATTATTCGCGCAAGGGCACGATGGCACGAGCATGGCGAGAGAAGTACAAAATACCTTCTAAATTTATCGAAGCGTAATCACGTCAAAAAACATATAAGAAAACTATTAATAAGTGGTGCCATTACATCTGATCCTTTTGGGATACTGAACGAACAAAAACGTTTTTGCCATAGCTTTTATCAATCAAACGTAACAGATGAGGATAAAGAAAATGGAAACGAATTTTATAATAATTTGAATATTCCACATCAGAAGAACAAAAACAATCTTGTAAAGGAGAAATATTTGTTGAAGAAATTAAAGCCATTCTTAACAGTTTTGAGAGTAACAAATCTCCTGGTAATGATGGAATACTAATAGAATTTTACAAAAGTTGCTGAGAATTATTTTGTGATCCATTTATGGAATGTTTGAGGGAGTGTTTCAACCACGGCGAAATGTCTAGCTCTCAAAGAAAAGCAATTATAACTCTTATAGAAAAGCAACATAAATATCGAACTCTCATTGAAAATTGGAGGCCAATCTCTCTTATTAACGTGGATGCAAAAATAATTTCAAAAGTGATTGCTTTAAGATTAAAGAAAGTTTTACCGAATATTATACGTCATAATCAAACAGGTTATGTTGAATATCGCTATATTGGTGAGACTATTCGATCAATTTTCGATATAATGGAATTTACAGACAGTAAGAATATTCCAGGTATCTTGATTTTCATTGACTTAAAAAAAGCTTATCTTAGCTGTTGAAAGCTTGGCAATCTCCATTCGTCAAAATGTTGATATCAAAGGAATTAAAATAGGAAATTATGAAGCCAAGCTATGGCAATACGCAAACGGTACCACAGCAACCCTGTCTGATGAAAATTCTGCAAAAACGGTACGTGAAGAACTAGAAGTATTTACGAACTTGAGTGGGTTGGAGATAAGTAGACAGTTTGATTTTCTCCTTTTTATGGAATGGAAAGGATAAAGTAACAAGGCTCTCTTCAATAAACAGTTATGAAGACGGTGGCATTAAAATGACAGATATTGAAAGCTTGGTCAAAGCTGTATAAGTTTGGCTAAAACGTATTATCAGCGATAACGAAAGTACGTAGAAATTCTACTTGTTTCATCTCCTACGTAATATTGGTGGTCTTTTGCTTTTTAAATGTAATTATGAAATGGACGATAGTTTAATTAACTCAGTAAAACGATCCTATAGTGAAAAACAAATGTAGTCTATTAAAAATAAAGCGCAGGATTGCAAGGACTGAAGTGGATTACAGTTTAGCTTGATATCAAAGTTGCCTTTTTTTGCTGGAGAGGCAGTGTCAATCGTGACATTTATCTGAAACCAAAATGCGTGCGTTATAACGGCTTAGTCGGCTTAGAAGAAACGGCTTAGAAGAAATTCTACTTGTTTCATCTCCTACGTAATGTTGGTGGTCTTTTGCTTTTTAAATGTAATTATGAAATGGACGATAGTTTAATTAACTCAGTAAAACGATCCTATAGTAAAAAACAAATGTAGTCTTTTAGAGATAAAGCGCAGGATTGCAAGGATTGAAGTGGATTACAGTTTTGCTGGAAATCAAAGTTGCCTTTGTTTGCTGTAGAGGCAGTGTCAATCGTCGGATTTATCTGAAACCAAAATGCGTGCGTTATAACGGCTCAGTTTATTTTGAGCTTCTTTACTTCGTTGCATTTGCTAAGTTAATGTTTGTAAGGTGGAAAAATAAATTGTTTCTTTGTCATAACTTATGAGTCATTTGTTGGCTGCTAGGAGAACAATTACGGAGCCTCTTCGTCAATATTTCGGGCATTTTCGGTTTTAGCTATCGCACTTCGTGAATACTTTTCGTAAATGCATACTAATGACACTGTTCCGCCGAAATGGCAAAATGTCGCTTAACTTATTTCCACGTTATATCTTCAAATGACACAACATATACAACTTACGTGGACAAAAAGATCCTATAGTACAAAACAAATGTAGTCTTTTAGAGATAAAGCGCAGGATTGCAAGGATTGAAGTTCTAAAACAGAAGGAATGTGGATTGGTTCGCTTAAAAAAAAGACGAAAAACTGTTCGGTATTAAATGGACAAGTGAACCCATTAAAGCTTTAGGAACTTTTTTTACATATGACCTATCATTATTTTACGAAAAAAACTTTCAAGAGAAGGTTGACAGCATAAAGCTAAACTGTAATCCTCTTCAATCCTTGCAATCCTGCGCTTTATCTCTAAAAGACTACTTTTATTTTGTACTGTGGAATATGTTTATGCAACCAAGTTGTATATTTTGTGCCATTTGGCGATGTAAAGTGGAAATAAGCTAAGCCACAAATTACCATTTCCGCGAGACATTGTCATCAATATGTATTTACGAAGAGTATTCACGAAGTACGAGACTGAAACCGAAAATTAACGAAACATGGACGAAGAGGCTCCGAAATTTTTCTCATGAGAGCCAACAATTTACTCATAAGTTATGACATGCAAACCGTTTAGCTTTCAATCTTACAAAACATTGACTAAGCAAATGGAATAAAGTAAAGCAGCTCAAAATAGACTGAGCCGTTATAACGTACGCATTCTGGTTTCAGATAAATGTCACGATTGACACTGCCTCTCCAGCAAACAAAGAAAACCTTGATTTCCAGCTAAACTGTAATCCACTTCAATCCTTGCAATCTTGCGATTTAGCAATAAACCACTTCTTTTGTTTTGTACTTTGAGACATTTTTATCCAACCAAGTTGTATATTTTGTGCCATTTGGCGATATAACGTGGAAATAAGCTAAGCGGCATTTTGTCATTTTGGCGGGACAGTGTCATTACTCTGCATTTACGAAGAGTAGTCACGACGTGCGAGGGCTAAAACCGATAATGCCCGAAATATTGACGAAGAGGCTCCGTAATTTCTCTCCTAGGAGCCAACAAATATCTGCTAAGTTATGACAAACAAACAATTTAGTTTACTACGTTACAAACGTTGTCTAAGCAAATGGAACGAAGTAAAGCAGCTCAAAATAGACTGAACCGTTACAACGCACGCATTTTGGTTTCAGATAAATGTCATGATTGACACTGCCTCTCCAGCAAACGAAGGCAACTTTGGTTTCCAGCTAAACTGTAATCCACTTCAATCATTGCAATCCTGCGGTTTGTCTCCAAACTTCTATTTTTATTTCGTACTATAGGGTCTTTTTATCGAAGTAAGTTGTATATTTTGTGCCATTTGGCGATATAACGTGGAAATAAGCTTAGCGACATTTTGCCATTTGGGTGGGACAATCTCATCAGTATGCATTTACGAAGACTATTCACGAAGTGCGACGGCTAAAACCGAAAATTCCCGAAATATTTACGAAGAGGCTGCGTAATATTTCTCCTAGGAGCGAACAAATTTCTCATAAGTTATAACAAACAATTGATTTTACCATGTTACAAACATTAGCTAAGCAAATGCAACAAAGTAAAGCGGCTCAAAATAGACTGAGCCGTTAAAACGCACGCATTTTTATTTTAGATAAATGTCACGATTGACGCTGCCTCTCCAGCAAAAAAAAGTCAACTTTGATATCAAGCTAAACTATAATCCACTTCAATCCTTGCAATCCTGCGCTTTATTTTTAATAGACTACATTTGTTTTTTACTATAGGATATTTTTACTGAGTTAATTAAACGATCGTCCATTTCATAATTACATTTAAAAAGCAAAAGACCACCAACATTACGTAGGAGATGAAACAAGTAGAATTTCCACGTACTTTCGTTATCGCTGAAAATACGTTTTAGCCAAGCTTATACAGCTTTGACCAAGCTTTCAATATCTGTCATTTTAATGCCAGCGTCTTCATAACTGTTTATTGAAGAGAGCCTTGTTACTTTATCCTTTCCATTCCATAAAAAGGAGAAACTCAAACTGTCTACTTGTTTGATGATTTTACTTGAAAAAAATGGACAGTCCTCTAGTTGACCATATATTTGTGAGCTGCTTTATGCTGTCAACCTTCTCTTGAAAGTTTTTTTTCGTAAAATAATGATAGGTCATATGTAAAAAAAGTTCCTAAAGCTTTAATGGTTCACTTGGCCATTTAATACCGAACAGTTTTTCGTCTTTTTTTTAAGCGAAGCAATCCACATTCCTTCTGTTTTGGAACTATTTATCTCCAACATACTCAAGTTCTTAAAATCTTCTAGTTCTTCACATACCGTTTTTGCAGAATTTTCATCAGACAGGGTTGCTGTTGTATTGTCTGCGTATTGCAATAGCTTGGCTTCATAATTTCCTATTTAAATTCCTTTGATATCAACATTTTGACGAATGGAGATTGCCAAGCTTTCAACAGCTAAGATAAGCTTTTTTTAAGTCAATGAAAATCAAGATACCTGGAATATTCTTACTGTCTGTAAACTCCCTTATATCGAAAATTGATCGAATAGTCTCACTAATATAGCGATATTCAACATAACCTGTTTGATTATAATGTATGATATTCGGTAAAACTTTCTTTAATCTTAAAGCAATCACTTTTGAAATTATTTTTGCATCCACGTTAATAAGAGAGATTGGCCTCCAATTTTCAATGAGAGTTCGATATTTATGTTGCTTTTCTATAAGAGTTATAATTGCTTTTCTTTGAGAGCTAGACATTTCGCCGTGGTTGAAACACTCCCTCACACATTCCATAAATGGATCACAAAATAATTCTCAGCAACTTTTGTAAAATGCTATTAGTATTCCATCATTACCAGGAGATTTGTTACTCTCAAAACTGTTAAGAATGGCTGTAATTTCTTCAACAAATATTTCTCCTTCACAAGATTGTTTTTGTTCTTCTGATAATCTTGGAATATTCAAATTATTATAAAATTCGTTTCCATTTTCTTTATCCTCATTTGTTACGTTTGATTGGTAAAAGCTATGGTAAAAACGCTTTCATTCGTTCAGTATCCCAAAAGGATCAGATGTAATGGCACCACTTATTAATAGTTTTCTTATATGTTTTTTGACGTGATTACGCATCTATAAATTTAGAAAGTATTTTGTACTTCTCTCACCATGCTCGTGCCATCGTGCCCTTGCGCGAATAATTATACACCCCTTGTTTTTTCCTCATAATAACTTTCTAGAGTTTCTTTTGCTTCATTTAGAGTATTTAGGTTAGAGTCGGAAGGGTCCTGTTCGATTTTTTAGTTGCTTCCTCGTATACTTGTTGTAAGGTTTTTTCCATTGCAGATCTTTCTTTGGCATTCCTTTTCGAGAACAAAACATCATGGTTCCGAATATTATACTTAATCCAATCGCAGATGCACCTTTTGTCTGATAAATTCTCGCTTCCTGTTGTTTTCCAAAGTGGAATATTTTGTTTTAATTCTTCCAGATAATTCGGATCTTCAAGAAGAGAGACGTTCATTTTCCAGAAGCCGGGCCCCTTTAAGTTTTGATTGGAGTCGGTTCAATTCAGCTCAATTGCTGCATGATCAGTTTTTATAGCTGGAATGATCGGTTGTATTTACAACATGCTGTAAGTTGTTTGATATCAGCCAGTAATCTAAACGACAGAAAATTGGTGGAGATTTTTGGCTCCAAGTGTAACTTCTAGATTGCGGATTTTTTAATTCTCCAAACGTCAACAAGGCCCAATTCATTTTGGAAACATTCAATATTGTCTATAACCATTTTCCTAGGTACCATAACGCCACCTTTCTTATCCAGCTTAGAGTCAAGAGGACAGTTAAAATCACCTCCAATGATTATATTTCTTCACATTCTAAGTCTTCAAAAAGCGAAAAAAAACTGACCTCAAATCATCGCCAAAATGCGAAAACAGTGCACTTCTACGAAAACGCACAAAACGCACGTTTGGGGCCGTGCAGAGCACGTTTTGGCAAAATCTTTCTTTCGAGCACACCAGATCTCAAAATCGTCGCACTGGCCACAAATCATCGCCAAAACACGAAGAGAGTGCATTTCTATACAAAATTCACAAAACGTACGTTTCGGGCCGTGCGCAGCATGTTTTGGCAAAATCTCATTTTTGAGCACACCGCATCTCAAAATCGTCGTACTGGCCTCAAATCATCACCAAAAAGAGAAAACAGTGTATTTCTAAAAAAAAAATGCACAAAACGTACGTTTCGGGCCGTGCGGAGCAAGTTTTCACAAAATCTCACTTTTTAGCAGACCAGATCTCAAAATCGTCGTACTGGCCTCAAATCATCGGCAAAAAGCGAAAACAGTGCATTTCTATGAAAAGTGTACAAAAAGAACGTTTGGGGTCGTGCGGAGCAAGTTTTAGCAAAATCTCACTTTTGAGCACAACAGATCTCAAAATTGTGGTACTGACTTCCATCATCGCCAAAGAGCGAAAACAGTGCATTTCTATAAAAAATGAACAAAACGTACGTTTCGGGCAGTGCGGAGCAAGTTTTGGCAAAATCCTGCTTTTGAGCACACCAGATCTCAAAATCGTCATACTGACTTCAAATCATCGGCAAAAAGCGAAAACAGTGCATTATGTATTATCTGTAAAGGTAGTGTACTCTATTATTTTCAAAGAAGACGGAATTGCGCTCCTAAGACCTGTCCATGTAAGAAAATTAGCTTTCTCAACTATGTTTTTAATTACATTAAAGGATTCTATATTGTCGAGATTGAACAAGAGATCTTTAATGATACGTATCCTCGAGTCATAATAAGATTTATAAAAAAACTGGTTTTTGCATCTATTCTTATATCTTTGTTATTCCAAATTATACAGAGCCGTTTTTTATTTGCTAAAAAGAGATTTCGAAATTCTAACCAACATTCTGAAAGTTCTGTGTAGAAAACTGAGTTAATTGAAAGATAGTCCATTGCATAATTACATTTAAAAAGCAAAAGACCACCAACATTACGTAGGAGATGCAACAAGTAGAATTTCCACGTACTTTCGTTATCGCTGATAATACGTTTTAGCCAAGCTAATCGTACAGCTTTGACCAAGCTTTCAATATCTGTCATTTTAATGCCACCGTCTTCAAAACTGTTTATTGAAGAGAACCTTGTTACTTTATCCTTTCCATTCCATAAAAAGGAGAAAATCAAGCTGTCTACTTGTTTGATGATTTTACTTGGAGGTGAAAGAACCGAAGATATAAAAACTAGTTTTAGAAGAAGTATTGATTTGATTATAGTTACTTTACCATAAATGGACAGTCCTCTAGATGACCATATATTTGTGAGCTGCTTTATGCTGTCAACCTTCTCTTGAAAGTTTTTTTCGTAAAATAATGATAGGTCATATGTAAAAAAGGTTCCTAAAGCTTTAATGGGTTCACTTGGCCATTTAACACCAAACGGTTTTTCGCCTTTTCTTTTAAGCGAACCAATCCACATTCCTTCTGTTTTAGAACTATTTATCTCCAACCCACACAAGTTCTTAAATACTTCTAGTTCTTCAAATAGCGTTTTTTGCAGAATTTTCATCAGACAGGGTTGCTGTGGTATCTATCGTCTGCGTATTGCAATAGCTTGGCTTCATAATTTCCTATTTTAATTCCTTTGATATCAACATTTTGACGAATGGAGATTGCCAAGCTTTCAACAGCTAAGATAAGCTTTTTTTAAGTCAATGAAAATCAAGATACCTGGAATATTCTTACTGTCTGTAAATTCCATTATATCGAAAATTGATCGAATAGTCTCACGAATATAGCGATATTCAACATAACCTGTTTGATTATGATGTATGATATTCGGTAAAACTTTCTTTAATCTTAAAGAAATCACTTTTGAAATTATTTTTGCATCCACGTTAATAAGAGAGATTGGCCTCCAATTTTCAATGAGACTTCGATATTCATGTTGCTTTTCTATAAGAGTTATAATTGCTTTTCTTTAAGAGCTAGACATTTCGCCGTGGTTGAAACACTTCCTCGCACATTCCATAAATGGATCATAAATTAATTCTCAGCAACTTTTGTAAAATTCTATTAGTATTCCATCATTACCAGGAGATTTGTTACTCTCAAAACTGTTAAGAATGGCTGTAATTTCTTCAACAAATATTTCTCCTTCACAAGATTGTTTTTGTTCTTCTGATAATCTTGGTATATTCAAATTATTAAAAAATTCGTTTCCATTTTCTTTATCCTCATCTGTTACGTTTGATTGGTAAAAGCTATGGTAAAACCGTTTTTATTCGTTCAGTATCCCAAAAGGATCAGATGTAATGGCACAACTTATTTATAGTTTTCTTATATGTTTTTTGACGAGATTACCCTTCTCTAAATTTAGAAAGTATTTTGTACTTCTCTTGCCATGCTCGTGCCATCGTGCCCTTGCGCGAATAATTACACACCTGTTGGTTTTTCCTCATAATAACTTTCTAGAGTTTCTTTTGCTTCATTTAGAGTATTTAGGTTAAAGTCGGAAGGGTCCTGTTCGAATTTTTTAGTTGCTTCCTCTTATACTTGTTGTAAGTTTTTTCCATTGCAGATCTTTCTTTGGCTTTCCTTTTCCAGAACAAAACACCATGGTTCCGAATATTATACTTATTCAAATCCCAGATGCACCTTTTGTCTGATAAATTCTCGCTTCCTGTTGTTTTCCAAAGTGGAATATTTTGTTTTAATTCTTCCAGATAATTCGGATCTTCAAGAAGAGAGACGTTCATTTCCCAGAAGCCGGGCCCCTTTAAGTTTTGATTGGAGTCGGTTCAATTCAGCTCAATTGCTGCATGATCAGTTTTTATAGCTGGAATGATCGGTTGTATTTACAACATGCTGTAAGTTGTTTGATATCAGCCAGTAATCTAAACGACAGACAATTGGTGGAGATTTTTGGCTCCAAGTGTAACGTCTAGATTGCGGATTTTTAATTCTCCAAACGTCAACAAGGCCCAATTCATTTTGGAAACATTCAATATTGTCTATAACATTTTTCTAGGTACCATAACGCCACCTTTCTTATCCAGCTTAGAGTCAAGAGGACAGTTAAAATCACCTCCAATGATTATATTTCTTCACAATCTTAGTCTTCAAAAAGCGAAAAAAAAAACTGACCTCAAATCATCGCCAAAAAGGGAAAAAACGCGCACTTCTACGAAAACGCACAAAACGCACGTTTGGGGCTGTGCGGAGCACGCTTTGGCAAAATCTTACTTCCGAGCACACCAGATCTCAAAATCGTCGCACTGGTCTCAAATCATCGCCAAAAAGCGAAACAGTGCATTTCTATGAAGAATGCACAAAACGTACATTTCGGGCCGTGCGGATCAAGTTTTGCCAAAATCTCACTTTTGAGCTCACCAGATCTCAAAATCGTCGTCCTGACCTCAAATCATCGCAAAAAAGAGAAAACAGTGCATTTCTATGAAAAATGCACAAAACATGCGTTTTGGGCCGTGCGGAGCAAGTTTTGGCAAAATCTCACTTTGAGCTAACCAGATCTCAAAATCGTCGTCTTGGTCTCAAATCATCGCCAAAAAGCGAAACAGTGCATTTCTATGAAAAATGCACAAAACGTACATGTCGGGCCGTGCGGATCAAGTTTTGCCAAAATCTCACTTTTGAGCTCACCAGATCTCAAAACCGTCGTCCTGACCTCAAATCATCGCAAAAAAGAGAAAACAGTGCATTTCTATGAAAAATGCACAAAACATGCGTTTTGGGCCGTGCGGAGCAAGTTTTGGCAAAATCTCACTTTGAGCTAACCAGATCTCAAAATCGTCGTCTTGGTCTCAAATCATCGCCAAAAAGCGAAACAGTGCATTTCTATGAAAAATGCACAAAACGTACATTTCGGGCCGTGCGGATCAAGTTTTGCCAAAATCTCACTTTTGAGCTCACCAGATCTCAAAATCGTCGTCCTGACCTCAAATCATCGCAAAAAAGAGAACACAGTGCATTTCTATGAAAAATGCACAAAACATGCGTTTTGGGCCGTGCGGAGCAAGTTTTGCCAAAATCTCACTTTTGAGCTCACCAGATCTCAAAATCGTCGTTTTGGTCTCAAATCATCGCCAAATCATCGCCAAAAAGCGAAAACAGTATATTTCCATGAAAAGTACACAACACAAAACGTACGTTTCGGGCGGTGCAAAGCAAGTTTTGCCAAAATCTTACTTTTGAGCTAACCAGATCTCAAAATCGTCGTTTTTCAAATCGTCGCCAAAACGGGAAACAGTGCATTTCTATGAAAAATGAACAAAACGTACGTTTCGGGCCGTGCGGAGCAAGTTTTGCCAAAATCTCTCTTTTGAACTCACCAGATCTCAAAATCGTCGTCCTGACCTCAAATCATCGCAAAAAAGAGAAAAAAGTGCATTTCTATGAAAAATGAACAAAACGTACGTTTCGGGCCGTGCGGAGCAAGTTTTGCCAAAATCTCACTTTTGAGCTCACCAGATCGTCGTTTTGGTCTCAAATCATCGCGAAAAAGCGAAAACAGTATATTTCCATGAAAAGTGCTCAAAACGTGCGTTTTGGGCCGTGCGGAGCAAGTTTTGGCAAAATCTCACGTTTGAGCTAACCAGATCTCAAAATCGTCGTCCTGACCTCAAATCATCGCCAAAAACCGAAAACAGTGCATTTCTATGAAAAATGAACAAAACGTACGTTTCGGGCCGTGCGGAGCAAGTTTTGGCAAAATCTCACTTTGGAGCTCACCAGATCTCAAAATCGTCGTTTTGGTCTCAAATCATCGCCAAAAAGCGAAAACAGTATATTTCCATTAAAGTGCACAAAACGTGCATTTCGGGCTGTGGGGAGCAAGTTTTGGCAAAATCTCACTTTTGAGCTCACCAGATCTCAAAATCGTCGTTTTTGGTCTCAAATCATCGCCAAAACGCGAGACAGTGCATTTCTATGAAAAATGCACAAAACGTGCGTTTCGAGCCGTGGGAAGCAAGTTTTGCCAAAATCTCACTTTTGAGCTAACCAGATCTCAAAATAGTCGACCTGACCTCAAATCATCGCACAAAAGCGAAAACAGTGCATTTCTATGAAAAATGCACAAAACGTGCGTTTCGAGCCGTGGGAAGCAAGTTTTGCCAAAATCTCACTTTTGAGCTCACCAGATCTCAAAATCGTCGTCCTGACCTCAAATCATCGCAAGAAAGCGAAAACAGTGCATTTCTATGAAAAATGAACAAAACGTACGTTTCGGGCCGTGCGGAGCAAGTTTTGCCAAAATCTCACTTTTGAGCTCACCAGATCTCAAAATCGTCGTTCTGGTATCAAATTATCACCAAAACGCGAAAAACAGTGCATTTCTATGGAAAATGCACAAAACGTACGTTTCGCGCCGTGCGGAGCAAGTTTTAGCAAAATCTTACTTTTGAGCTAACCAGATCTCAAAATCGTCGTTTTTCAAATCGTCGCCAAAACGGGAAACAGTGCATTTCTATGAAAAATGAACAAAACGTACGTTTCGGGCCGTGCGGAGCAAGTTTTGCCAAAATCTCACTTTTGAGCTCACCAGATCGTCGTTTTGGTCTCAAATCATCGCGAAAAAGCGAAAACAGTATATTTCCATGAAAAGTGCTCAAAACGTGCGTTTTGGGCCGTGCGGAGCAAGTTTTGGCAAAATCTCACTTATGAGTTCACCTGAGCTCAAAATCGACGTCCTGGCCTCAAATCATGGCCGAAAAGCGAAAAGAGTGTATATCTATGAAAAGTGCACAAAACGCACGTTTGGGGTCGTGCGGAGCAAGTTTTGGCAAAATCTCACTTTTGAGCTCACCAGATCTCAAAATCGTCGTCCTGACCTCAAATCATCGCAAGAAAGCGAAAACAGTGCATTTCTATGAAAAATGAACAAAACGTACGTTTCGGGCCGTGCGGAGCAAGTTTTGGCAAAATCTCACTTTTTAGCACACTGGATCTCAAAATCGTCGTACTGTCCTGAAATCGTGACCAAAAAGCGAAGACAGTGCATTTCTATTAAAAGTGCACAAATTGCACGTTTGGGTCCATGCGGAGAAAGTTTTGGCAAAATCTCACTTTTGAGCACACCAGATCTCAAAATCGTCGTGCTGGCCTCAAACGGGGAATGTCTTCCTCTTCTATGCTGCCCTTTCTGACGTGCATTTGTATATGACGTTGAAGTTTGTAGCCGTAGAAGAAGCAGCCTGTTATCCTACACATCCTCTCGTTATGATGGCTTCTTTTCTTCTGCTCGCTGTCGCTCTTCAGGGGACTTGCTGTTTTCCTTTCTCGTTTTCTTTACGGGCGCTTTGTCATCGCTCCTCAGGGGACTTGCTGTTTTCTTTTTCGTTTTCTTTACGGGCGCTTGGAAATCGCTCTCGCTGTCTGTTGTAAGGGCACTTGCTGTTTTCTCCTTTGCCTTCTTTACAGGTTCGTAGTCGCTCTTACTGTCTGTTGGTGTGGCTTTTCTTTTCCTGGACTTCTTCTGTTCCTCGACTCTCTCAATGTCCTTATCTGCATCGCCACCTGTTTGATCTTCGTTTAAGTGAAACTTTTCTGGCGCACAGTCTAGCGTTAACTTGTACATTCCATATAATGTCTCAGTGTCAAGGGCTCTTGAGGCTTGGTAATCTCTCATTGCTGAGAGATCATCGACATGCACCCCAAGGCCCGTTTGGCGCACCTTTGTAGCACCCTCAAGGCTAGGTCATCAATATCTCGTTGCTGAGAGATCCAGGACATGCACCCCAAGGCCCGTTAGGCGCACCTTTGTAGCATTTCAAAGCCGAAAGCATCCGCTGCTTGGTAAAGAACTGCACAGTGGCGATAATCGGAGCGAAACGTGTTCCAGTTAATGTCTTTGTCCTTGTTGTACGGTACTCTGTCTTTTTACCTTCAAGACATCCTTCGCTGCTTGGTCACCATTATAAGCATGATATTATATTATATTATATTATATCATATCATATCATATAATATCATATCAAATCATGTCATGTCATGTCATGTCATGTCATGTCATGTCATGTCATATATATTATATTATATTATATTATATTATATTATATTATATTATATTATATTATATTATATTATATTATATTATATTATATTATATTATATTATATTATATTATATTATATTATATTATATTATATTATATTATATTATATTATATTATATTATATTATATTACATTATATTACATTATATTACATTATATTACATTATATTACATTATATTATATTATATTATATTATATTATATTATATTATATTATATTATATTATATTATATTATATTATATTATATTATATTATATTATATTATATTATATTAGCTTCTGTTGAGGTGTTTTCGCATGTGTACGAGGTTTTGAACTAGAAGCATAAGTTTGAGCCGATATTAAAACCGAGTATATTCGCAGATAGTATTAAAGTCATGCTATATATCCTGCAAATTTGAATTTCTTTGATGTAATCCCCTCAGAGATATTAACGATCAAATTGCAGCCTCGTGTCCATGTTTGAAAAACTTGTAAACAAGGCTAGAAAGAAACCGTTGAGCCGATAATAACGTCGAGTGTATTGGCAAATACTATTAAAGTCGTTGTATATATCCTGCGAATTTGCCGAAGTGTGATAAAATCCCCTTCAGAGATATTCACGTTCAAAGTATAGCCTCGTTTGCATGTTTGACGCACTTTTGGGTCCGCCATATTGGACAGAATTCAACTGTTAATAACTCGCACGTTTTAAAAGCTGTTTCCTTGATTTTAGCCACACGGTTAGATCACTTTGGGATCTAACTCGATTGATATAAACACTGCCATAAACACAAGATCTGACGCTGTTATTAACGGCTGAAATTTGCAGCTAATTAATTATTCAGTTATTAATTACTCCTGAGCACAATGATGAATTCACGCAAAACTTACACCCACCAAAGTGTTCCTTTCCTGCTGTATCAACTACATCTATCATAAAAGTATAGATAAACCCTCGTCCTTTGTCTCTAAAAGCCATAAAGTAATTTCTTGAGGGGAGGGTTAAATATCTAAAGATAAACTGCTGACTACGCAAAAGCAAACACTTTCGGTTGGGAAAACAGTTTCCTAGAGTAGCACTAGGTCCTTATGTCATAGTTCTGATAGTTGGTTTGGTCGTGCATAGTCTTAAAAAGGTCTAAATAGAGTACAAATGCCGAGCACAAAAGAGCGTGTACTCACCGCTCCATGGCTTGTCCCTGCTGTGATGACCAGCTTCATGTACGGACACTGATATGTCTTAAAACGTACCTCATCATAACTCCTAAAGTATTACCGCTTTAGACTTCAAATTTAGCAGATAGTGCAAAATTATAAGGTTAGTAGATTGACAGTGTCGATGTCTCATTGTGACGTCATTATGACATCATTGAAAATGACTAGGAAAAACCATAATTTTTGAGACCAAAAAGGCTACTTTTATTTTGTACTATGGAATCTTTTTATCCAACCAAGTTGTATATTTTGTGCCATTTGGTGATGTAAAGTGGACATAAGCTTAGCAACAACTTGCCACTACGGCGGATCAGTGTCATTACTATGCATTTACAAAGAGTATCCACGAAATGCGAATCTAAAACCGAAAATTAACGAAACATGGACGAAGAGGCTCCGTAATTTTTCTCCTGGGAGAAAACAATGACTAAGCAAATGGAATGAAGTAAAGCAGCTCAAAATAGACTGAGCCGTTATAACGTACGCATTCTGGTTTCAAATAAATGTCACGATTGACACCGCCTCCAGCAAACAAAGAAAACCTTGATTTCCAGCTAAACTGTAATCCACTTCAATCCTTGCAATCCTGCGATTTAGCAATAAACTACTTCTTTTGTTTTGTACTTTGAGAAAATGTTTATCCAACCAAGTTGTATATTTTGTGCCATTTGGCGATAGAACGTGGAAATAAGCTAAGCGACATTTTGTCATTTTTGCGGGTCAGTGTCATTACTATGCATTTACGAAGAGTATTCACGACGTGCAATGGCTAAAACCGAAAATGCCCGAAATAAATAAATCAATAAATTAAATAATGGTTTAATATCAGCGTTTCCACAAAGGTGGCTCTTCATCTGGTATAAACTACAATAATATTGAAAATATTAAATAATACATAAAAAACAATACAATTTAATATGAAGACAAAAAAAAATTTAAATTATGTTTAACTAATTTAATATGTACAACTAATTAATATTGACCAAGAGGCTCCGTAATGTTTCTCCTAGGAGCCAACAAATGACCCATAAGTTATGACAAGCAAACCTTTTAGCTTTTTATCTTACAAACATTGACTAAGCAAATGGAACGAAGTAAAGAAGCTCCAAAAAGACTGAGCCGTTATAACGTACGCATTCTGGTTTCAGATAAATGTACGGATTGACACTGCCTCTCCAGCAAACAAGGCAACTTTGATTTCCATCTAAACTGTAATCCACTTCAATCCTTGCAATCCTGCCCTTTATCTCTAATCTTCTATTTTTATTTTGTACTATAGGATCATTTTATCCAACAAAGTTGTATATTTTGTGCCATTTTGCGATATAACTTGGAAATAAGTTAAGCGACACTTTGCCATTGCGGCGGGACAGTGTCATTACTATGCGTTTACGAAGAGTATTCACGAAGTGCGAGGCTAAAACAGAAAATTCCCGAAGAATGGCAAAAAAGGCTGCGTAATTTTACTCCTAGGAGCCAACAAATGACTCATAAGTTATAACAAGCAAACCTTTTAGTTTTCTATCTTACAAACATTGACTAAGCAAATGCAACGAAGTAAAGCAGCTCAAAATAGACTGAGCCGTTATAACGTACGCATTCTGGTTTCAGATAAATGTCCTGATTGACACTGCCTCTCCTGCAAACAAAGGCAACTTTCATTTCAAGCTAAACTGTTATCCTCTTGAATCCTTGCAATCCTGCGATTTAGCAATAAACTACTTCTTTTGTTTTGTACTTTGAGATATTTTTATCCAACCAAGTTGTATATTTTGTGCCATTTGGCGATATAACGTTGAAATAAGCTAACGAACATTTTGTCATTTTGGCGGGACAGTGTCATTACTATGCATTTACGAAGAGTATTCACGACGTGCGACGGCTAAAACCGATAATGCCCGAAATATTGACGAAGAGGCTCCGTAATTTTTCTCCTAGGAGCCAACAAATATCTCCTAAGTTATCACAAACAAACAATATAGTTTTCTACGTTACAAACGTTGTCTAAGCAAATGGAGCGAAGTAAAGCAGCTCAAAATAGACTGAGCCGTTATAACGTACGCATTCTGGTTTCAGATAAATGTCCTGATTGACACTGCCTCTCCAGCAAACAAAGGCAACTTTGATTTCCATCTAAACTGTAATCCACTTCAAGCCTTGCAATCCTGCGATTTAGCAATAAACTACTTCTTTTGTTTTGTAGATTCATTACTATGCATTTACGAAGAGTATTCACGACGTGCGACGGCTAAAACCGATAATGCCCGAAATATTGACGAAGAGGCTCCGTAATTTTTCTCCTAGGAGCCAACAAATTACTCATAAGTTATGACAAACAAACAATTTATTTTTCTATTTTATAAACATTAACTTAGCAAATGCAACGAAGTAAAGCGGCCCAAAATAAACTGAGCCGTTTTAACGGCAAATAAAGGCAAACAAAGATAAACAAAGGCAAACAAAGGCAAACAAAGGCAAACAAAGGCAAACAAAGGCAAACAAAGGCAACCAAAGGCAACTTTGATATCAAGCTAAACTGTAATCCACTTCAATCCTTGCAATCCTGCGCTTTATCTCTAAAAGACTACATTTGTTTTGTACTATAGGATCTTTTTATCCAACTAAGTTGTACATTTTGTGCCATTTGTCGATATAACGTGAAAATAAGTTAAGCGACATTTTGCCACTTCGGCGGAACAGTGTCATTAGTATGCATTTACGAAGTGCGATGGCTAAAACCGAAAATGCCCGAAATATTGACGAAGAGGCTCCGGAATGTTTCTCCTAGGAGCCAACAAATTACTCATAAGTTATGACATGCAAACCGTTTAGCTTTCTATCCTACAAAACATTGACTAAGCAAATGCAACGAAATAAAGCAGCTCAAAATAGACTGAGCCGTTAAAACCGAAAAAGCCGGCTAAAACCGAAAATGCCCGAAATATTGACGAAGAGGCTCCGTAATGTTTCTCCTAGCAGCCAGCAAATGACTCATAAGTTATGACAAACAAACAATTTATTTTTCCACCTTACAAACATTAACTTAGCAAATGCAACGAAGTAAAGAAGCTCAAAACAAACTGAGCCGTTATAAAGCACGCATTTTGGTTTCAGATAAATGCGACGATTGACACTGCCTCTACAGCAAACAAAGGCAACTTTGATTTCCAGCAAAACTGTAATCCACTTCAATCCTTGCAATCCTGCGCTTTATCTCTAAAAGACTACTTTTATTTTGTACTATGGAATATTTTTATCCAACCAAGTTGTATATTTTGTGCCATTTGGCGATGTAAAGTGGAAATAAGCTAAGCCACAAATTGCCATTTCGACGGAACAGTGTCATTAGTATGCATTTACGAAGAGTATTCACGAAGTGCGACGGCTAAAACCGAAAATGCCCGAAATATTGACGAAGAGGCCCCGTAATTTTTGTCCTGGAAGCCAACAATTTACTCAAAAGTTATGACATGCAAACTGTTTAGCTTTCTGTCTTACAAAACATTGACTAAGCAAATGGAATGAAGTAAAGCAGCTCAAAATAGACTGAGCCGTTATAACGTACGCATTCTGGTTTCAGATAAACGTCACGATTGACACTGCCTCTCCAGCAAACAAAGAAAACCTTGATTTCCAGCTAAACTGTAATCCACTTCAAGCCTTGCAATCTTGCGATTTAGCAATAAACTACTTCTTTTGTTTGGTACTTTGAGATATTTTTATCCAACCAAGTTGTATATTTTGTGCCATATGAAGATATAACGTGGAAATAACCATAGCGACATTTTGCCATTTCGGTCGGACAATCTCATCAGTATGCATTTACGAAGACTATTCACGAAGTGCGATGGCTAAAACCGAAAATTCCCGAAATATTTACGAAGAGGCTCCGTAATTTTTCTCCTAGGAGCGAACAAATTTCTCATAAGTTATAACAAACAAACAATTGATTTTTCCATCTTACAAACATTAGCTAAGCAAATGCAACAAAGTAAAGCGGCCCAAAATAGACTGAGCCGTTAAAACGCATGCATTTTGCTTTCAGATAAATGTCACGATTGACAATGCCTCTCCTGCAAACAAAGGCAACTTTGATATCAAGCTAAACTGTAATCCACTTCAATCTTTGCAATCCTACGCTTTATCTCTAAAAGACTACATTTGTTTTGTACTATAGGATCTTTTTATCCAACTAAGTTGTAATTTTGTGCCATTTGTCGATATAACGTGGAAATAAGTTACGCGACATTTTGCCACTTCGGCGGAACAGTGTCATTAGTATGCATTTAATACGAAGAGTATTCACGAAGTGCAATGGCTAAAACCGAAAATGCCCGAAATAAATAAATCAATAAATTAAATAATGGTTTAATATCAGCGTTTCCACAAAGGTGGCTCTTCATCTGGTATAAACTACAATAATATTGAAAATATTAAATAATACATAAAAAACAATACAATTTAATATGAAGACAAAAAAATTTAAATTATGTTTAACTAATTTAATATGTACAACTAATTAATATTGACCAAGAGGCTCCGTAATGTTTCTCCTAGGAGCCAACAAATGACCCATAAGTTATGACAAGCAAACCTTTTAGCTTTTTATCTTACAAACATTGACTAAGCAAATGGAACGAAGTAAAGAAGCTCCAAAAAGACTGAGCCGTTATAACGTACGCATTCTGGTTTCAGATAAATGTCCTGATTGACACTGCCTCTCCAGCAAACAAAGAAAACCTTGATTTCCAGCTAAACTGTTATCCTCTTGAATCCTTGCAATCCTGCGATTTAGCAATAAACTACTTCTTTTGTTTTGTACTTTGAGATATTTTTATCCAACCAAGTTGTATATTTTGTGCCATTTGGCGATATAACGTTGAAATAAGCTAACGAACATTTTGTCATTTTGGCGGGACAGTGTCATTACTATGCATTTACGAAGAGTATTCACGACGTGCGACGGCTAAAACCGAAAATGCCCGAAATATTGACGAAGAGGCCCCGTAATTTTTGTCCTGGAAGCCAACAATTTACTCAAAAGTTATGACATGCAAACTGTTTAGCTTTCTGTCTTACAAAACATTGACTAAGCAAATGGAATGAAGTAAAGCAGCTCAAAATAGACTGAGCCGTTATAACGTACGCATTCTGGTTTCAGGTAAACGTCACGATTGACACTGCCTCTCCTGCAAACAAAGGCAACTTTCATTTCAAGCTAAACTGTTATCCTCTTGAATCCTTGCAATCCTGCGATTTAGCAATAAACTACTTCTTTTGTTTTGTACTTTCAGATATTTTTAATCCAACTAAGTGGTATATTTTGTGCCATTTGGCGATATAAGGTGGAAATAAGTTAAGCGACATTTTGTCATTTCGGCGGAACAGTGTCATTAGTATGCATTTACGAAAAGTATGCACGAAGTGCGATGGCTAAAACCGAAAATGCCCGAAATATTGACGAAGAGGCTCCGTAATTGTTCTCCTAGGAGCCAACAAATGACTCATAAGTTATGACAAAGAAACAATTTATTTTTCCACCTTACAAACATTAACTTAGCAAATGCAACGAAGTAAAGAGGCTCAAAATAAACTGAGCCGTTATAACGCACGCATTTTGGTTTCAGATAAATCCGACGATTGACACTGCCTCTACAGCAAACAAAGGCAACTTCGATTTCCAGCAAAACTGTAATCCACTTCAATACTTGCAATCCTGCGCTTTATCTCTAAAACACTACATTTGTTTTGTACTATAGGATCTTTTTATCCAAGTAAGTTGTATATTTTGTGCCATTTGAAGATATAACGTGGAAATAACCATAGCGACATTTTGCCATTTCGGTCGGACAATCTCATCAGTATGCATTTACGAAGACTATTCACGAAGTGCGATGGCTAAAACCGAAAATTCCCGAAATATTTACGAAGAGGCTCCGTAATTTTTCTCCTAGGAGCGAACAAATTTCTCATAAGTTATAACAAACAAACAATTGATTTTTCCATCTTACAAACATTAGCTAAGCAAATGCAACAAAGTAAAGCGGCCCAAAATAGACTGAGCCGTTAAAACGCACGCATTTTGCTTTCAGATAAATGCGACGATTGACACTGCCTCTACAGCAAACAAAGGCAACTTTGATTTCCAGCAAAACTGTAATCCACTTCAATCCTTGCAATCCTGCGCTTTATCTCTAAAAGACTACTTTTATTTTGTACTATGGAATATTTTTATCCAACCAAGTTGTATATTTTGTGCCATTTGGCGATGTAAAGTGGAAATAAGCTAAGCCACAAATTGCCATTTCGACGGAACAGTGTCATTAGTATGCATTTACGAAGAGTATTCACGAAGTGCGACGGCTAAAACCGAACATTCCCGAAGTATTGACGAAGAGGCTCCGTAATTTTTCTCCTAGGAGCGAAGAAATTTCTAATAAGTTATAACAAACAAACAATTGATTTTTCCATGTTACAAACATTAGCTAAGGAAATGCAACAAAGTAAAGCGGCCCAAAATGGACTGAGCCGTTAAAACGCACGCTCTTTTATTTTAGATAAATGTTTCATATTGACACTGCCTTTCCAGCAAACAAAGGCAACTTTCATTTCAAGCTAAACTGTTATCCTCTTGAATCCTTGCAATCCTGCGATTTAGGAATAAACTACTTCTTTTGTTTTGTACTTTGAGATATTTTTATCCAACCAAGTTGTATATTTTGTGCCATTTGGCGATATAACGTTGAAATAAGCTAACAAACATTTTGTCATTTTGGCGGGACAGTGTCATTACTATGCATTTACGAAGAGTATTCACGAGGTGCGAAGGCTAAAACCGATAATGCCCGAAATATTGATATCAAGCTAAACTGTAATCCACTTCAATCCTTGCAATCCTGCGCTTTATTTTTAATAGACTACATTTGTTTTTTACTATAAGATATTTTTACTGAGTTAATTAAACTATCGTCCATTTCATAATTACATTTAAAAAGCAAAAGACCACCAACATTACGTAGGAGATGAAACAAGTAGAATTTCCGCGTACTTTCGTTATCGCTGAAAATACGTTTTAGCCAAGCTTATACAGCTTTGACCAAGCTTTTAATATCTGTCATTTTAATGCCACCGTCTTCATAACTGTTTATTGAAGAGAGCCTTGTTACTTTATGCTTTCCATTCCATAAAAAGGAGAAACTCAAACTGTCTACTTGCTTGATGATTTTACTTGGAGGTGAAAGAACCGAAGATATAAAAACTAGTTTTGGAAGAAGTAATGATTTGATTATTGTTACTTTATCATAAATGGACAGTCCTCTAGATGACCATATATTTGTGAGCTGCTTTATGCTGTCAACCTTCTCTTGAAAGTTTTTTTTCGTAAAATAATGATAGGTCATATGTAAAAAAAGGTTCCTAAAGCTTTAATGGGTTCACTTGGCCATTTAATACCGAACAGTTTTTCGTCTTTTTTTTAAGCGAACCAATCCACATTCCTTCTGTTTTAGAACTATTTATCTCCAACCCACTTAAGTTCTTAAAATCTTCTAGTTCTTCACATACCGTTTTTGCAGAATTTTCATCAGACAGGGTTGCTGTGTTATGGTCTGCGTATTGCAATAGCTTGGCTTCATAATTTCTTATTTTAATTCCTTTGATATTAACATTTTGACGAATGGAGATTGCCAAGCTTTCAACAGCTAAGATAAGCTTTTTTTAAGTCAATGAAAATCAAGACACCTGGAATATTCTTACTGTCTGTAAATTCCATTATATCGAAAATTGATCGAATAGTCTCATTAATATAGCGATATTCAACATAACCTGTTTGATTATGATGTATGATATTCGGTAAAACTTTCTTTAATCTTAAAGCAATCACTTTTGAAATTATTTTTGCATCCACGTTAATAAGAGAGATTGGCCTCCAATTTTCAACGAGAGTTCGATATTTATGTTGCTTTTCTATAAGAGTTATAATTGCTTTTCTTTGAGAGGTAGACATTTCGCCGTGGTTGAAACACTCCCTCACACATTCCATAAATGGATCATAAATTAATTCTCAGCAACTTTTGTAAAATTCTATTAGTATTCCATCATTACCAGGAGATTTGTTACTCTCAAAACTGTTAAGAATGGCTGTAATTCCTTCAACAAATACTTCTCCTTCACAAAATTGTTTTTATTCTTCTGATAATCTTGGAATATTCAAATTATTATAAAATTCGTTTCCATTTTCTTTATCCTTATCTGTTACGTTTGATTGGTAAAAGCTATGGTAAAACCGTTTTTATTCCTTCAGTATCCCAAAAGGACAAGATGTAATGGCACCACTTATTAATAGTTTTCTTATATGTTTTTTGACGTGATTACCCTTCTCTAAATTTAGAAAGTATTTTGTACTTCTCTCGCCATGCTCGTACCATCGTGCCCTTGCGCGAATAATTACACACCCCTTGGTTTTTCCTCATAATAACTTTCTAGAGTTTCTTTTGCTTCATTTAGAGTATTTAGGTTAGAGTCGGAAGGGTCCTGTTCGAATTTTTCAGTTGCTTCCTCGTATACTTGTTGTAATTTTTTTCCATTGCAGATCTTTCTTTGGCTTTCCTTTTCGAGAACAAAACACCATGGTTCCGAATATTATACTTAATCCAATCGCAGATGCACCTTTTGTCTGATAAATTCTCGCTTCCTGTTGTTTTCCAAAGTGGAATATTTTGTTTTAATTCTTCCAGATATTCGGATCTTCAAGAAGAGAGACGTTCATTTTCCAGAAGCCGGGCCCCTTTAAGTTTTGATTGGAGTCGGTTCAATTCAACTCAATTGCTGCATGATCAGTTTTTATAGCTGGAATGATCGGTTGTATTTACAACATCCTGTAAGTTGTTTGATATCAGCCAGTAATCTAAACAACAGAAAATTGGTGGAGATTTTTGGCTCCAAGTGTAACTTCTAGATTGCAAGTTTTTAATTCTCCAAACGTCAACAAGGCCCAATTCATTTTGGAAACATTCAATATTGTCTATAACCATTTTTCTAGGTACCATAACGCCACCTTTCTTATCCAGCTTAGAGTCAAGAGGACAGTTAAAATCACCTCCAATGATTATATTTCTTCACAATCTAAGTCTTCAAAAAGCGAAAAAAAAACTGACCTCAAATCATCGCCAAAATGCGAAAACAGTGCACTTCTACGAAAACGCATAAAAGGCACGTTTGGGGCCGTGCGGAGCAAGTTTTGGCAAAATCTTACTTTCGAGCACACCAGATCTCAAAATCGTCGCACTGGCCACAAATCATCGCCAAAACGCGAAGAGAGTGCATTTCTATGAAAAATACACAAAACGTACGTTTCGGGCCGGCGGAGGAAGTTTTGGCAAAATCTCACTTTTGAGCACCCCGGATCTCAAAATCGTGGTACTGGCCTCAAATCAACGACAAAAAGCGAAAACAGTGCATTTCTTTGAAAAGTGCACAAACCGCACGTTTGGGGCCGTGCGGAGCAAGTTTTGGCAAAATCTTACTTTTGAGCACAGCACATCTCAAGATTGTCGTACTGGCCTCAAATCATCGCCAAAAAGCGAAAAGAGTGCATTTCTATACAAAATTCACAAAACGTACGTTTCGGGCCGTGCGCAGCATGTTTTGGCAAAATCTCATTTTTGAGCACACCGGATCTCAAAATCGTCGTACTGGCCTCAAATCATCACCAAAAAGAGAAAACAGTGCATTTCTATAAAAAATGCACAAAACGTACGTTTCGGGCCGTGCGGAGCAAGTTTTCACAAAATCTCACTTTTTAGCACACCAGATCTCAAAATCGTCGTACTGGCCTCAAATCATCGGAAAAGAGCGAAAACAGTGCATTTCTATGAAAAGTGCACAAAACGTAAGTTTGGGGCCGTGCGGAGCAAGTGTTGGCGAAATCCTGGTTTTGAGCACACCAGATCTCAAAATAGTCATACTGACTTCAAATCATAGGCAAAAAGCGAAAACAGTGCATTATGTATTATCTGTAAAGGTAGTGTACTCTATTATTTTCATAGAAGACGGAATTGCGCGCCTAAGACCTGTCCATGTAAGAAAATTAGCTTTCTCAACTATGTTATTAACTACATTAAAGGATTCTATATTGTCGAGATTGAACAAGAGATCTTGATAATATAGTCATAGTCATTGATAGTCATAATAAGATTTATAAAAAACTGGTTTGTGCATCTATTCTTATATCTTTGTTATTCCAAATTATACAGAGCCGTTTTTTATTAGCTAAAAAGAGATTTCGAAATTCTAACCAACATTCTGAAAGTTCTCTGTAGAAAACTGAGTTAATTGAAAGATAGTCCATTGCATAATTACATTTAAAAAGCAAAAGACCACCAACATTACGTAGGAGATGCAACAAGTAGAATTTCCGCGTACTTTCGTTATCGCTGATAATACGTTTTAGCCAAGCTAATCGTACAGCTTTGACCAAGCTTTCAATATCTGTCATTTTAATGCCACCGTCTTCAAAACTGTTTATTGAAGAGAGCCTTGTTACTTTATCCTTTCCATTCCATAAAAAGGAGAAAATCAAGCTGTCTACTTGTTTGATGATTTTACTTGGAGGTGAAAGAACCGAAGATATAAAAACTAGTTTTGGAAGAAGTATTGATTTGATTATAGTTACTTTACCATAAATGGACAGTCCTCTAGATGACCTTATATTTGTTAGCTGCTTTATGCTGTCAACCTTCTCTTGAAAGTTTTGTTTCGTAAAATAATGATAGGTCATATGTAAAAAAGGTTCCTAAAGCTTTAATGGGTTCACTTGGCCATTTAATACCAAACGGTTTTTCGTCTTTTCTTCTAAGCGAACCAATCCACATTCCTTCTGTTTTAGAACTATTTATCTCCAATCCACACAAGTTCTTAAATACTTCTAGTTCTTCAAATAGCGTTTTTGCAGAATTTTCATCAGACAGGGTTGCTGTGGTATCTATCGTCTGCGTATTGCAATAGCTTGGCTTCATAATTTCCTATTTTAATTCCTTTGATATCAACATTTTGACGAATGGAGATTGCTAAGCTTTCAACAGCTAAGATAAAGAGGTAGGGGGACAAGGGATCACCCTGCCTCACACCAAGTTCTAAAGTAAAATAGTCTGATGCCATTCCATTGTTTATTACAGAGCTTTGAATATTTGTATAAAACATTTTGACCCAATTTATAAAATTGGGGCCAAAATTAAAGGCCTCAAGGCAACTGAAAAGATAATGCCATTCTAAAGAGTCGAAAGCTTTTTTAAAGTCAATGAAAATCAAGATACCTGGAATATTCTTACTGTCTGTAAACTCCAATATATCGAAAATTGATCGAATAGTCTCACCAATATAGCGGTCTTCAACATAACCTGTTTGATTATGATGTATGATATTCGGTAAAACTTTCTTTAATCTTAAAGCAATCACTTTTGAAATTATTTTTGCATCCAAGTTAATAAGAGAGATTGGCCTCCAATTTTCAATGAGAGTTCGATATTTATGTTGCTTTTCTATAAGAGTTATAATTGCTTTTCTTTGAGAGCTAGACATTTCGCCGTGGTTGAAACACTTCCTCGCACATTCCATAAATGGATCATAAATTAATTCTCAGCAACTTTTGTAAAATTCTATTAGTATTCCACCAGGAGATTTGTTACTCTCAAAACTGTTAAGAATGGCTGTAATTTCTTCAACAAATATTTCTCCTTCACAAGATTGTTTCTGTTCTTCTGATAATCTTGGTATATTCAAATTATTAAAAAATTCGTTTCCATTTTCTTCATCCTCATCTGTTGCGTTTGATTGGTAAAAGCTATGGTAAAACCGTTTTTATTCGTTCAGTATCCCAAAAGGATCAGATGTAATGGCACCACTTATTTATAGTTTTCTTATATGTTTCTTGACGTGATTACCTTTCTCTAAATTTAGAAAGTATTTTGTACTTCTCTCGCCATGCTCGTGCGATCGTGCCCTTGCGCGAATAATTACTCTTACAAACATTAGCTAAGCAAATGCAACAAAGTAAAGCGGCCCAAAATAGACTGAGCCGTTAAAACGCACGCATTCTGCTTTCAGATAAATGTCACGATTGACAATGCCTCTCTTGGAAACAAAGGCAACTTTGATATCAAGCTAAACTGTAATCCACTTCAATCTTTGCAATCCTACGCTTTATCTCTAAAAGACTACAATTTTTTTTGTACTATAGGATCTTTTTATCCAACTAAGTTGTACGTTTTGTGCCATTTGTCGATATAACGTAGAAATAAGTTTAGCGACATTTTGCCACTTCCGCGGAAAAGTGTCATTAGTATGAATTTACGAAGAGTATTCACGAAGTGCAATGGCTAAAACATATTAAAACATATTAAATTAGTTAATCATAATTTAAATTTTTTTTGTCTTCATATTAAATTGTATTGTTTTTTATGTATTATTTAATATTTTCAATATTGTTGTAGTTTATACCAGATGAAGAGCCACCTTTGTGGAAACGCTGATATTAAACCATTATTTAATTTATTGATTTATTTATTTCGGGCATTTTCGGTTTTAGCCATTGCACTTCGTGAATACTCTTCGTAAATGCATACTAATGACACTTTTCCGCGGAAGTGGCAAAATGTCGCTAAACTTATTTCTACGTTATATCGACAAATGGCACAAAACGTACAACTTAGTTGGATAAAAAGATCCTATAGTACAAAACAAATGTAGTCTTTTAGAGATAAAGCGTAGGATTGCAAAGATTAAAGTGGATTACAGTTTAGCTTGATATTACAGTTGCCTTTGTTTGCAGGAGAGGCATTGTCAATCGTGACATTTATCTGAAATGAAAATTCGTGCGCTATAACGGCTCAGTCTATTTTGAGCCGCTTTACTTCGTTGCATTTGCTTAGCTAATGTTTGTAAGATGGAAAAATAAATTGTTTGTTTGTCATAACTTCTGAGACGTTTGTTGGCTCCTAGGAGAAAAATTCCGGAGCCTCTTCGTCAATATTTCGGGCATTTTCGGTTTTAGCATCGCACTTCGTGAATACTCTTCGTAAATGCATACTAATGACATTGTTCCGCCGAAATGGCAATTTGTGGCTTAGCTTATTTCCACTTTACATCGCCAAATGGCACAAGATATACAACTTGGTTGGATAAAAACATTCCATACTACAAAATAAAAGTAGTCTTTTAGAGATAAAGCGCAGGATTGCAAGGATTGAAGTGGATTACAGTTTTGCTGGAAATCAAAGTTGCCTTTGTTTGCTGTAGAGGCAGAGTCAATCGTCGCATTTATCTGAAACCAAAATGCGTGCGTTATAACAGCTCAGTTTGTTTTCATCTTCTTTACTTCGTTGTATTTGCTAGGTTAATGTTTGTAAGGTGGAAAAAAAATTATTTGTTTGTCATAACTTTTGAATCATTTGTTGGCTCCTAGGAGAAAAATTACGGAGCCTCTTCGTCAATATTTCTGGCATTTTCGGTTTTAGCCATCGTACTTCGTGAATACTCTTCGTAAATGCATACTAATGACACTGTTCCGCCGAAGTGGCAAAATGTCGCTTAACTTATTTCCACGTTATATCGCCAAATGGCACAAAATATACAACTTGGTTGAATAAAAATAGCTCAAAGTACGAAACAAAAGAAGTAGTTTATAGCTAAATCGCAAGATTGCAAGGATTGAAGTGGATACAGTTTAGCTGGAAATCAAGGTTTTCTTTGTTTGCTGGAGAGGCAGTGTCAATCGTGACATTTATCTCAAACCAGAATGCGTACGTTATAACGGCTCAGTCTATTTTGAGCTGCTTTACTTCATTCCATTTGCTTAGTCAATGTTTTGTAAGATAGAAAGCTAAACGGTTACCCTGGGTACCAGAGGTATTCTCGCGGCGAGCTTCGTGGCTTGTCGGTCGAAGGCCGATCAACGAGTGGCGAAGCCGCGAGAAAACCTCTGGCCCAAAGCTGTTTGATTTACCATTCTCGGTGAACTTTGATCGTTTTCATCTAATTATATCTAAACCAATCACAGCGAAGACCTCCCACTGTGTTCACATGCACTGGCACGTGCTGGCACGTGAAGATATGACAGCTTTGACAGGCGGCTAATTACAAGGTGTCAAATGGCCCGCCAAATGACGGGTTTGTTTACGGCTTTCAAATTCCGACTCCCGTGAAAACTGTTCCAAACTCAAAGTTTTCGCTGTCGTGCCGTTTATACGAAGTGAATGTCATTTCCAGTGGGGGCTACTACAGCCTAATTAACGAAAACGCAAAAAAAACCTGAACATTTTCGGACGTATTTACGGTGATTTTCGACGCCCAAGAAGACAATCTCTCTGTCGGGCCGCATGTGTTATGCAAAAAGTGCTACCGCCGAATTGAAAAATGCGAAGCAACTATCGAAGAACTAACCACTTGAATGAACATTGCAAGGGAAATGTGGCCTGCTGGAAAACTGAAGTGGATAGCACGCGATCAAAGCGATGTTCCAGCTCGCCTGGTAAAGGAATAAAGAAGTACAAGTCTTGTTCGTCGGCTAGCGATACCCGTTCTGGCGAGATACTTAAAATAAACATCCTTGCGGCATTTAAAATTGCAAATCCCATCCGTTTGCTCGGCGTTTAACGTATCAAAACCGTCGAAGGTTTCAAGAACCTTTGTTATGACTTCCTCCAGAGCCTTCTCAAATCTTTTAGTGCAGTATCTCAAGAACAACCGACATTTCAACACCTCATCACAAAGAAATAAAATTTCTCATTCCACGAGCTTTTTTCCCACAGTGTACTCTATTCTTGTAAACCAATCACAGAGTCGGTTACATCAGAAAGCCCATGGGAAGTCGTTAGGAGCCAATCGGCTGTCTCGTCCAAATTCTGGACGAGATCGATTTAAACAGGCTCGTCATTGGCTCGGCGCTATCAAAGAAATAGCGCTCTGCTCCAGAGGTTTTTCGCGCGGTCACAATAACCGACACCGGAAACCGCGCAAGAAAAACCTCTGGCACCCAGGGTACTAAACGGTTTGCATGTCATAACTTATGAGTAAATTGATGGCTCCCAGGAGATAAATTACGGAGCCTCTTCGTCCATGTTTCGTTAATTTTCGGTTTTAGCCTCGCACTTCGTAAATACTCTTCGTAAATGCATACTAATGACACTGTTCCGCCAAAATGGCAATTTGTGGCTTAGCTTATTTCCACTTTACATCGCCAAATGGCACAAAATATACAACTTGGTTGGATAAAAAATATTCCATAGTACAAAATAAAAGTATTTTTTTAGAGATAAAGCGCAGGATTGCAAGGATTGAAGTGGATTACAGTTTTGCTGGAAATCAAAGTTGCCTTTGTTTGCTGTAGAGGCAGTGTCAATCGTCGCATTTATCTGAAACCAAAATGCGTTCGTTTATAACGGCTCTGTCTATATTAAGCTGCTTTACTTCGTTGCATTTGCTAAGTTAATGTTTGTAAGATGGAAAAAATAAATTGTTTGTTTGTCATATCTTATGAGTCATTTGTTGGCTCCTAGGAAAAACATTACGGAGCCTCTTCGTCAATATTAATTAGTTGTACATATTAAATTAGTTAATCATAATTTAAATTTTTTTTGTCTTGATATTAAATTGTATTGTTTTTTATGTATTATTTAATATTTTTAATATTATTGTAGTTTATACCAGATGAAGAGCCACCTTTGTGGAAACGCTGATATTAAACCATTATTTAATTTATTGATTTATTTATTTCGGGCATTTTCGGTTTTAGCCATTGCACTTCGTGAATACTCTTCGTAAATGCATACTAATGACACTGTTCCGCCGAAGTGGCAAAATGTCGCTAAACTTATTTCCACGTTATATCGACAAATGGCACAAAATGTACAACTTAGTTGGATAAAAAGATCCTATAGTACAAAACAAATGTAGTCTTTTAGAGATAAAGCGTAGGATTGCAAAGATTGAAGTGGATTACAGTTTAGCTTGATACCAAAGTTGCCTTTGTTTGCAGGAGAGGCATTGTCAATCGTGACATTTATCTGAAAGCAAAATGCGTGCGTTTTAACGGCTCAGTCTATTTTGGGCCGCTTTACTTTGTTGCATTTGCTTAGCTAATGTTTGTAAGACGGGAATTTTCGATTTTAGCCATCGCAATTCGTGAATAGTCTTCGTAAATGCATACTGATGAGATTGTCCGACCGAAATGGCAAAATGTCGCTATGGTTATTAATACGTTATATCTTCAAATGGCACAAAATATACAACCTACTTGGATAAAAAGATCCTATAGCACAAAACAAATGTAGTCTTTTAGAGATAAAGCGCAGGATTGCAAGGGATTGAAGTGGATTACAGTTTAGCTTGATATTAAAGTTGCCTTTGTTTGCAGGAGAGGCAGTGTCAATCGTGACATTTATCTGAAACGAAAATGCGTGCGTTATAACGGCTCAGTCTATTTTGAGCTGCTTTACTTCGTTCCATTTGCTTAGTCAACGTTTGTAACGTAGAAAACTAAATTGTTTCTTTGTTATAACTTAGGAGATATTTGTTGCCTCCTAAAAGAAACATTACGGAGCCTCTTCGTCAATATTTTGGGCATTATCGGTTTTAGGCCGTCGTACGTCGTGAATACTCTTCGTATATGCATAGTAATGACACTGTCCCGCCAAAATGACAAAATGTCGCTTAACTTATTTCCACGTTATATCGCCAAATGGCACAAAATATACAACTTGGTTGGATAAAAATAACTCAAAGTACAAAACAAAAGAAGTAGTTTATTGCTAAATCGCAGGATTGCAAGGCTTGAAGTTGATTACAGTTTAGCTGGAAATCAAGGTTTTCTTTGTTTGCTGGAGAGGCAGTGTCAATCGTGACTTTTATCTCAAACCAGAATGCGTACGTTATAACGGCTCAGTCTAGTTTGAGCTGCTTTACTTCATTCCATTTGCTTAGTCAATGTTTTGTAAGACAGAAAGCTAAACGGTTTGCATGTCATAACTTTTGAGTAAATTGTTGGCTCCCAGGAGAAAAATTACGGGGCCTCTTCGTCAATATTTCGGGCATTTTCGGTTTTAGCCATCGCACTTCGTGAATACTCTTCGTAAATGCCTCTTCGTAAATGCTTCGTAATGACACTGTTCCGCCGAAATGGCAATTTGTGGCTCAGCTTATTTCCACTTTACATCGTCAAATGGCACAAAATATACAACTTGGTTGGATAAAAATATTCCATAGTACAAAATAAAAGTAGTCTTTTAGAGATAAAGCGCAGGATTGCAAGGATTGAAGTGGATTACAGTTTTGCTGGAAATCAAAGTTGCCTTTGTTTGCTGTAGAGGCAGAGTCAAACGTCGCATTTATCTGAAACCAAAATGCGTGCGTTATAATGCCTCAGTTTATTTTGAGGTTCTTTACTTCTATCGTCTATAACTATTTTTCTAGGTACCATAACGCCACCTTTCTTATCCAGCTTAGAGTCAAGAGGACAGTTAAAATCACTCCAATGATTATATTTTCTTCACAATCTGTCTTCAAAAAGCGAAAGCAGTGCATTTGTATGAAAACTGCGTAAAACGCTCGTTTAGGGCGGTGCGGAGCACGTTTTCGCAAATTCTCACATTTAAGCACACGGGATCTCAAAATCGTCGTACTGGCCTCAAATCATCGCCAAGAAGCGAAAACAGTTTTATTATTATTATTATTATTATTATTATTATTATTTTTTACTTTATTTACAAAGAACTACTTAATAAGAAAAAATTACAATATTCTCAACAACCGCCATAACAGACATACTTACAATTGTCAAGATTTCACAGATTATATACATTACAGCCAAAAAACAGCCGCGCAATTGCTGAATGAGGCTTGTATTAATGCTTAATTATGTTGATAAAAGAGAAATTGACAATTATTTACAGTACAACCTAAGATAAAACAAAAACACACACGAACATACACACAAAAGCATACACAGGAACTTAATTAAAAGGGGAAAATGTGTTTTGGCCATTTTTCATAAAAGGTTTCTAGTTTATTATTCTTAGTGGAAATATCTTTTTCAACTTGGTGTTTAATTCTTACTTTAAATTTAAAACCTTTCGTGTTTGGAAGTACCTGTTTCTTTCTGCAATCCCATAAATACAATTTACCAATTAAAGCATTTCTATGAAAAATGCAAAAAACGTACGTTTCGGACCGTGCGCAGCAACTTTTGGCAAAATCTCACTTTTCAGCTCAACAGATCTCAAAATCGTCGTACTGACCGCAAATCATCGCCCAAAAGCAAAAACAGTGCATTTTTTATGAAAAATGCAAAAAACGTACGTTTCGGGCCGTGCGGAGCAAGTTTTGGCAAAATCTCACTTTTGAGCACACTGGATCTCTTTCATCTAGAAAGTTATTATGAGGAAAAACCAAGGGGTGTGTAATTATTCGCGCAAGGGCACGATGGCACGACCATGGCGAGAGAAGTACAAAATACTTTCTAAATTTAGAGAAGGGTAATCACGTCAAAAAACATATAAGAAAACTATAAATAAGTGGTGCCATTACATCTGATCCTTTTGGGATACTGAACGAATAAAAACGGTTTTACCATAGCTTTTACCAATCAAACGTAACAGATGAGGATAAAGAAAATGGAAACGAATTTTTTAATAATTTGAATATACTAAGATTATCAGAAGAACAGAAACAATCTTGTGAAGGAGAAATATTTGTTGAAGAAATTACAGCCATTCTTAACAGTTTTGAGAGTAACAAATCTCCTGGTAATTGCTGAGAATTAATTTATGATCCATTTATGGAATGTGCGAGGAATTGAAGTGTTTCAACCACGGCGAAATGTCTAGCTCTCAAAGAAAAGCAATTATAACTCTTATAGAAAAGCAGCATAAATATCGAACTCTCATTGAAAATTGGAGGCCAATCTCTCTTATTAACGTGGATGCAAAAATAATTTCAAAAGTGATTGCTTTAAGATTAAAGAAAGTTTTACCGAATATCATACATCATAATCAAACAGGTTATGTTGAAGACCGCTATATTGGTGAGACTATTCGATCAATTTTCGATATAATGGAGTTTACAGACAGTAAGAATATTCCAGGTATCTTGATTTTCATTGACTTTAAAAAGCTTTCGACTCTTTAGAATGGCATTATCTTTTCAGTTGCCTTGAGGCCTTTAATTTTGGCCCCAATTTTATAAATTGGGTCAAAATGTTTTATACAAATATTCAAAGCTCTGTAATAAACAATGGAATGGCATCAGACTATTTTACTTTAGAACTTGGTGTGAGGCAGGGTGATCCCTTGTCCCCCTACCTCTTTATCTTAGCTGTTGAAAGCTTAGCAATCTCCATTCGTCAAAATGTTGATATCAAAGGAATTAAAATAGGAAATTATGAAGCCAAGCTATTGCAATACGCAGACGATAGATACCACAGCAACCCTGTCTGATGAAAATTCTGCAAAAACGCTATTTGAAGAACTAGAAGTATTTAAGAACTTGTGTGGGTTGGAGATAAATAGTTCTAAAACAGAAGAAATGTGGATTGGTTCGCTTAGAAGAAAAGACGAAAAACCGTTTGGTATTAAATGGCCAAGTGAACCCATTAAAGCTTTAGGAACTTTTTTTACATATGACCTATCATTATTTTACGAAACAAAACTTTCAAGAGAAGGTTGACAGCATAAAGCAGCTCACAAATATATGGTCATCTAGAGGACTGTCCATTTATGGTAAAGTAACTATAATCAAATCAATACTTCTTCCAAAACTAGTTTTTATATCTTCGGTTCTTTCACCTCCAAGTAAAATCATCAAACAAGTAGACAGCTTGATTTTCTCCTTTTTATGAAATGGAAAGGATAAAGTAACAAGGCTCTCTTCAATAAACAGTTTTGAAGACGGTGGCATTAAAATGACAGATATTGAAAGCTTGGTCAAAGCTGTACGATTAGCTTGGCTAAAACGTATTTTCAGCGATAACGAAAGTACGTGGAAATTCTACTTGTTGCATCTCCTACGTAATGTTGGTGGTCTTTTGCTTTTTAAATGTAATTATGCAATGGACTATCTTTCAATTAACTCAGTTTTCTACAGAGAACTTTCAGAATGTTGGTTAGAATTTCGAAATCTCTTTTAGCTAATAAAAAACGGCTCTGTATAATTTGGAATAACAAAGATATAAGAATAGATGCAAAAACCAGTTTTTATAAATCTTATTATGACTATCAATGACTATGACTATATTATCAAGATCTCTTGTTCAATCTCGACAATATAGAATCCTTTAATGTAGTTAATAACATAGTTGAGAAAGCTAATTTTCTTACATGGACAGGTCTTAGGCGCGCAATTCCGTCTTCTATGAAAATAATAGAGTACACTACCTTTACAGATAATACATAATGCACTGTTTTCGCTTTTTGCTATGATTTGAAGTCAGTATGACTATTTTGAGATCTGATGTGCTCAAAACCAGGATTTCGCCAAAACTTGCTCCGCACGGCCCAAACTTACGTTTCGTGCACTTTTCATAGAAATGCACTGTTTTCGCTCTTTTGCGATGATTTGAGGCCAGTACGACGATTTTGAGATCTGGTGTGCTCAAAAGTAAGATTTCGCCAAAACTTGCTCCGCACGGTCCCAAACTTGCGTTTTGTGCACTTTTCATAGAAATGCACTGTTTTCGCTCTTTTGCGATGATTTGAGGCCAGTACGACGATTTTGAGATCTGGTGCTAAAAAGTGAGATTTTGTGAAAACTTGCTCCGCACGGCCCGAAACGTACGTTTTGTGCATTTTTTATAGAAATGCACTGTTTTCTCTTTTTGGTGATGATTTGAGGCCAGTACCACGATTTTGAGATCCGGGGAGAACTTTCAGAATGTTGGTTAGAATTTCGAAATCTCTTTTTAGCTAATAAAAAACGGCTCTGTATAATTTGGAATAACAAAGATATAAGAATAGATGCAAAAGCCAGTTTTTTATAAATCTTATTATGACTCGGGGATACGTATCATTAACGATCTCTTGTTCAATCTCGACAATATAGAATCCTTTAATGTAATTAATAACATAGTTGAGAAAGCTAATTTTCTTACATGGACAGGTCTTAGGCGCGCAATTCCTTCTTCTTTGAAAATAATAGAGTATACTACCTTTACAGATAATACTTATTTTATAAAGGGAAATGAGATTTTTGACATAGTGGAAAGGAAAACGAAAGACTATTATTGTTTAATAATATCAAATAAAGCACAATTACCTAGTGATGCAAAGAATTTAAAACATGATTTTGGCTTATCTGACGAAGACTTAAAAATTGCTTACAACCTTCCCCACTTAACAGCACAGGAGCCTTACGTTAAATCCTTTCAATATAAAAGTTTTAAATTCAATACTTTACATCAATGCAAAACTTTTTAAAATTGGATACTCCAGCATGACAAATGTACTTTCTGCAAGACTGAACAGGAAACATTATGTCACTTTCTCTTTTACTGTCGACACTCACATATGTTGTGGAAAAATGTTGAACAGTATTATTTAACAATAACAAGGGAATTTCACGGGTTGCGTTTACGAGAGGTTATAATGGAATAACGATGTGAAAATGTCCCTTGTTAAATTATCTGATATTAATTGGTAAATTGTATTTATGGGATTGCAGAAAGAAACAGGTACTTCCAAACACGAAAGGTTTCAAATTTAAAGTAAGAATTAAACACCAAGTTGAAAAATATATTTCCACTAAGAATAATAAACTAGAAACTTTTTATGAAAAATGGCCAAAACACATTTTCCCCTTTTAATTAAGTTCGTGTGTATGCTTTTGTGTGTATGTTCGTGTGTGTTTTTGTTTTATCTTAGGTTGTACAGTAAATAATTGTCAATTTCTCTTTTATCAACATAATTAAGCATTAATACAAGCCTCATTCAAGCAATTGCGCGGCTGTTTTTTCGGCTGTAATGTATATAATCAGTGAAATCTTGACAATTGTATGTCTGTTATGGCGGTTGTTGAGAATATTGTAATTTTTTTCTTTTTAAGTAGTTCTTTGTAAATAAAGTAAAAATTATAATAATAATAATAATAATAATAATAATAATAAAACTGTTTTCGCTTCTTGGCGATGATTTGAGGCCAGTACGACGATTTTGAGATCTGGTGTGCTCAAAAGTAAGATTTCGCCAAAACTTGCTCCGCACGGCCCCAAACTTGCGTTTTGTGCACTTTTCATAGAAATGCACTGTTTTCGCTCTTTTGCGATGATTTGAGGCCAGTACGACGATTTTGAGATCTGGAGTGCTCAAAAGTGAGATTTTGCTAAAACTTGCTCCGCACGGCCCGAAACGTACGTTTTTTGCATTTTTCATAAAAAATGCTCTGTTTTTGCTTTTGGGCGATGATTTGCGGTCAGTACGACGATTTTGAGATCTGTTGAGCTGAAAAGTGAGATTTTGCCAAAAGTTGCTGCGCACGGTCCGAAACGAACGTTTTTTGCATTTTTCATAGAAATGCACTGTTTTCGCTTTTTGCGATGATTTGAGGCGAGTACGACGATTTTGAGACCTGGTATGCTAAAAGGTCAGATTTCGCTTAAACTTGCTCCGCACGGCCCCAAACGTGCGTTTTGTGCACTTTTCATAGAAATGCACTATTTTCGCTTTTTGGCCATGGTTACAGGCCAGTACGACGAATTGAGATCCAGTGTGCTAAAAAGTGAGATTTTGCCAAAACTTGCTCCGCACGGCCCCAAACGTGCGTTTTGTGCGTTTTTCGTAGAAGTGCACTGTTTTTGCTTTTTGGCGATGATTTGAGACCAGTTCGACGATTTTGAGATCTGGTGAGAGTAGTATATAATCACCGGTTCTGGTGCAATCCTCGGCCCCATAATTTTAACGTAAAAATTATTGATTCTTTCTTTCTTTTCCCTTCTTTTCCCGCACAACATTTTTTAACTTATTTCCCTTCATTTTGTCTTATGCTCAAATCCTCTAAAAAATTTATCACGTTTCACATTTTTAATTTTTTCTCCTAATTTCTCCATAACTTTTATTTTCACGAGTATCCCTCCATCCTACACATTTTATATTTTTTAAACTGCCCTTAAAATGCTCACAAACATTTTTAACGTTTCACACGTTGTTTGTTTTTTCCATTTCTTCATATTTCTGCCAATTTTAACATGTTACACCACTGTAACATGTTACATATTTTTTTGTCAGCTCGAATACGTTCCAATTAAGGGGCCTCGGCTTCCACCAGAACCGGTGATTATATACTACTATTTCCCTGGGAAAAAAATTCTCTCCTGGAAAGAAAATGTCTGATTCCGAAGAAGAAGAAATCGATTTCATTCCTGAAATTATTCAAGAAACCCGCACAACATGGCAGTGTCACAAAAATCCCAGACTTGAACATTTCAAAAATGTTATTCGCAAAAATCAGGGGAAAAATCAAATTCCACTCAAAGATCTCGAATTTAATCAAGAACAAATTCTCTCCCAAATTCCCCGTGACGAAATCACAAGAAAAAAGTCAGGGATTTCGTCAAAGCTTCCAAATGGAAAAAAGTCAATGGCAACGATCAGGCAATTTTCAATCATATAACAGGCCACGACGGGAATGAATACGAGCATCTTGAAAAGTTCCTCATCGACGATTTTAAATATTTCTCACTGGCATATAATGACCTTCATCTCAGCAGAAAAAAGTTTCTCAATTGCCATCAAGTTCTTTTCGCCCTGTTGAAGAAGAACGGTTTCAACCCCAATGAAGATGATTTCAAGCTTCTTATTCTCCCATCAAGGCGGGAGGAACAAGAAAAAATAATCCAAACCATCTTCAAAAAATTAAATTGGAAATAAAATGGATCTTGAAAAAGTATTTTCCAATGAAGCCGAGCGAAGCGAAGCGAGTGAAGATAGCGACCATGAAAATTGTTCCACTTGCTCAGAGGAAGAAACAAGAAGCGACGATGAAACCGCTTCGCCTTCAGACGAGGATTTTATTGTTTCCGATTCGGAGATGGAGGAAGCAGAACAAGAGGAGTGTGTAGAAGATCAAATTGAACTCCTCTTTGAGTCATTTGTGAATCTCCAAGAGGAACATAAAATTCTCAACGATGAACTCCAAAAGCAAAGTTGCCTTCTCGGGGAAATCCACCGGGAAATGAAAGAAAGCAAAGCGAACGAAGTGAGCCGTGCGAAGCGGGTGAAGTGAAGCGAAGCGGTGTTTTGAGATAACAGACTTTGTGAATATTAATGTAAAACATTCATATTCAAATAACCGCTTATTACCACCCACAACAAGTCATTCATTTTATTTAACTTCATTTTTTATTTACAATGACGACATAAAAAGTGCCACACTGTGGCACTAATAAATAATTCACAAAAAGTGCCACAGTGTGGCACTAATAAATAATTCACAAAAAGTGCCACACTGTGGCACTAATAAATATTCACAAAAAGTGCCACACTGTGGCACTAATAAATATTCACAAAAAGTGCCACGCTGTTTAAATAACGCTGCTCTAAAAAGTAGGTTTTTTGTCTTCCGTTGGCTTGCCTTCTGTCTCACCAGTAAACTTTTCCTTTATCTCATCCAAGCACCTTTGTAAGTAAGGTTGAATATCTGGTTGTTTTGTGCCAAGTTCGCGAAAAGATTGGTTTACGTCTTTTAACATCTGCTCACTGTTCATGTTTGTTTTCTACTGAAGTTGCTCGCGCAGTGTTTGTGTTTATATAGTGTGAATTGCATCATCTCATTACATCATCTTTATTTTAACTCAAACTTCCTGTGTTTTTTAACTCAAACTTCCTGTGTTCCAGTGTTCACATGTGATCATAATGTCTCAGAGATTTTGAACATCGCTCAATGGAACCCAAGAATTAAATTTATCGGGGTAACTTTTCCATTTTACAAGCGCAAGTTTTCGCTTATTATCGCGGCGAATAACCTTTTCAATTCGAAACACATCTTGCGTTGTTCTTTGAAGTTCCGCCTCGTAAAATGATCCGGTGATTGATTCTCCCAACAGATCAACTAATTTATACGTTACAGGGTTTGTATTCCTTATTTCGTCAATCACAAATATCTCCTCTGTCCAGTTCGGCGTGAAACCTTTGTCAAATATCTTTCGTTTAAACTTTGAAATTCTAACCCTGTCGCCAACCTTGAATTTTGCTGGGTTGTGTTTAGCATAAATTAGGTCTCCGTATAAATTAGCGAAAACCTTTTTCTCATTTTTCTGTTTGCTCGCCTCTGTGGGAGTCATTCGAATGCTCGAATGAAAACGGTGGTTATATTCATCCACTAATTTGCCAAGTTTGTCCCAGTATATTGTATTGTTGTTAGCAGAAAACATCCGGAAGAGTTTCTCCTTGAAAGACCGGTTCCAGCGCTCAACAACAGATGATTTCTCTTCATTTTCTGTTGTATACAATTTTACCCCATTCTTATCAAGCAGATTTTTCATTGTTGCGTTGAAAAATTCAGACCCTTTGTCACTCCAAAGCATCTTCGGTTTTCGCCCCTTGAATATGTCTCGGAAAGCATCAGCCACTGTTTGACCTCGCTTGTCTTTCAGGGGGCGAATCCAACCGAACTTTGAGAAAACATCGATCACCATCAGGAGATATCTGATCCCTTTATTCCATTTTGAAAATTTCCCCATCTCGACCAGATCAGCTGCCCAGATGTTGTCAATCCCATATGAAATGACTCGCCTCTTTGGAAAGCGCCGCCTGATCGGCCGGTGTAATTCGTTTGCCAGATTTTGAGTCCACTGGCCTTCACTCAAAATCTTTTCCCGTTTTTTGGAGCGCCGAGACCAAGTTTCTGTTTTGCTTGAATTGTGTTTCTCGCCAAAGCATGTCCCCATTGTCTTTCTTTCCAGGGAATGGCATCCAAAGCGGCAACCATTTTCCTGTCTGCTTCGTTCTTGCATTTACGTGGATTCTTTCCCTTCGCGCAGACTGAATAGTCCACATCGTGCTGCATAGCAACTGCGTCTGTTTTTCCTGTGGGTTGCTGCATAATTTCGAGAATCTTTCCTTTTTCATCAAATCGGACTTGCTTCTCCAATGGGTTCCAGGGGCCTGTATAATTATGCCCTGGGAGGGTGAAATCTTTCTTTGGCCTTGGCAGCTTCCCAATCAGGGAATGAACATCCAACCCACGACCATCCAAATCTGCTCGATCTGTCTTATATTTTCTATTTGGTCGAATCGCTGTGCTCAGCTCATTCATCATATCAGCAGAGGTTTTGGCAAGAAATGGTTTCATCTTGTCCAGGGCAAAATCCAATGCTTTTTTCTGAGTGTTTTTGTTTCGCAATAATTCACTGGCACCATAACGACCCATTTCAACTGTTTTTTTCCCGAGCCAGGGAAGAGCATGCGCGACGCCAGTCAGCGCAAGTTCACCAATGCCCCCACCTTGTGAGGGCAGATTCAGTTTCCCGATTTCACAAATCTTGTTTTTTTGATTCCGCAGGAAGCGCAATGGCAAAACCACATTTTTCTTCCATTTTTTGCGGTCTGGAATCCAGTTGGTTTCACGCATTCAGTTTGTTTTTTCTCCTTCACGCAATATGATTTCATTTTCAATCGAAATATTCTTTTATGAATCTTTCATTCTCCTCCGAGTCAGTCAGACTGAGAGGTTTGACAATATCATAGAAATCTTTCCCCTGCGACCATTGATGGAGGAAAAACAGGCAATAATACCCGCAAAGAACGCTGTCTATGTTTTGATACTGACTGCTGTTCCAAATCACCGGTTTGGAACTTTTGAATTCTTGGGGAAATCCCATCCCAAACGAGTCGAAATACCACGTGAATTTCCCAGAAGGAGCGCAGCACACCCAGTGAGTTCCTGCATTTTCAAGCGAATCAAGATTGATGATGCAGGGGCTGTGTTCTCGGGGCCTCACTTCATCCCTGGTGAAAATTCCTTTGAAATTGGGAATTTTCAGAAAATCAATCCACTTCATGAGATCAAGGTTGCGCAGGGGTTTGTTCACGAATTTCGGCTTCACAAAATCGCCCCGAGAATTGGGATGTTGTTGAATGGACTTTTCGATCCCAGCAGAAGTCCCGCTCCTTTTTTTGATTTTTTCCCATCCCCAATTTTTCGTTCCCAGGTTCCGATGAATGGGGGAGGTGGTTCCCAAGGGGCTCCCAATCTCGGCGCGCCTTTTCCTTTTGGGCGTCCAACTCTTGGGGCGCCTTTTCCTTTTGGTCGGCCAACTCTTGGAGCGCCTTTCCCAAACAAATTTTTCACCATGTCCAGCGCCAGCGGGATTCCAATGGAAGCCAGAATTGTTCCCAATGCCCCACCAGCTTGTTTTGCTGATGGTTTCATCGTCAGTTGTCCTCCTGATTTCAGGGCAGTCAAAATATCCTGTTTCTGTTTATTTGTCAACAGATGTTTATTGTCAATCAGTTTTTGAATTTTATCTTGGGGAATGAGAAATCCGCCCGTTTGCCCTGCTCCTTTCAGTCGCGGTCGCTTCGCTCCCGTCCCGCTTATCTTTTTCACAACTTGACTTGCTCCTTCACTCGCCAAACCAGCCAATGCTGACAGTCCAAGTGTCTTTGCCAGGGTGGGTGCCAGGGAACGAGCCAGGGGAACAATAGCAGAGAAAAGATTTCCACCTTGCTTCATCACCTTTCGGATTTGCGTTTTCGATATCTTTATCTCAACTCCCTTTCCCAAAGCCGCAGCTTTTCTGATTCGTTTTATTTGATTGGCTGTCAGCATCAGTTCATCATTTCCGCTTGTTTGTTTGCTGTCCAATCTCAGGGTGATAGCGCAGTTTGCTTTGAATGCTCTTCCAAGCTTGCTTTTTTGCCCTTCCGACAGATTTACTTTATATGGGTGATATGTTGTCATTTTAAATGACAACATATGTTTTCAGTCCCTACACGATGACCAGCTCATTTCCAATCTTATCAATTTTCACTTCTTGTTCATAAAGAACTATCGCATGTACATTGAAGTTTGCCGCTGCATCTGCGTTTAATCGATACCTGAATATCAACTGCTTGGGATCTCTTGTTGGTTTTTCCGTTTGATAAGTCAGATCGAAATAAATTAGCGGATAATAAGCCTTGAAATTGGACAAATTCAACTGTGTCCCTGTGTTAAAATCATTTTTCCTCATTGCATAAGCCATGACATCCTGGAAAATCCTCACTTTGCTTTCGCTGTCATACTCTGTTTCCGGGTAAAACACACCGTTCCCATATTCCAATCGACAGTTCGATAAGGATGAGCCGTTATCTGCTGCATTCAGCTTGAAAGTGTCCATCAGATAGGGATTGTCTTCTGCCTGGTCGTCATTGGGCGGAGCAGTTCTTTTCAGCCAGACAAAAATATGTTTAACATTGTCGATGCTCGCTGATATCTGGAAGAATCCTTTTTTTTTTTTTTTTTTGATTTTTTTTTTGATTTTTTTGATTTTTTTTTTTTTTGGAAGAATCCTGATGATGTTGCGGGAGCTGATTGCTGATACATTTCTCTCAGATATTTCCATTGCGTTTCTTTCAGGAATGAGCTGACAAATTTGTCATACAGAGAATCTTTGGGAGTCAATCTTGGCACCCAAAGCAAAAACCGGTTCACAACAACTCTTCCAGCATCAACGCCGTTTGCCATATGAATGAGTTCCCCATCATTATTAAGTGCTATCTCGAATTGGAGCTGCATGGGCACAAGCATCTTATCCTCCAACTCTTCGAAAAAGGAAAAACGATTCAGGGGAATGATCGTGTTAATGTTCTTTGCACCGCCGTTTCCATCGTTTTGCACTGCTTGAGATTGCACCCGCCGAGCTTCAAATCCTGCATTCGTATTAGCGGTTGTTGCATCAGTATCCAAATACCAGAAACTGTTCTTGGCGACTGATCTGCTGAAGTCGTCGGAGTATTCCAGCAAATTCTTTGTGAAACAGACTTTATGCAGATTATCAGTATCATAAATAATCTTTCCAGCAGAACTAATCATCAGGTGATTAATCAGGGAATGAGCGCCATTGATCACTGTGATTCTGTCAGCTGCGGCATAGCCAGCACCATCCGCCAGTTTTTGGAGTTGAAACTGCACCTCGAAATATGCATTATACCAATCATAGAATGCCGATCTGTCATTAATTGTGAATTTATAAGCATTTTTCTTTTGGTGTTCATTATTAGCTGGAGCTCTGATTACATCATCCAGCTGGAAGCGTACTAATTCATTTCTTTGAAGATATTCACTCGATCGAAAAGCCATTTTAAATCATTTTTTTCTTTTTCGAATTCCTTGCCCCGAGATCAACCTGTTCAATATAGCATCGGAACTTTCTCCGGAGGTTGACGCAGGGGGTGATTGTGGTCGAGCTGGTGACTTTGTTTTGCCTGGTGGTTTCCCTTTTCTCATATTTGCCCAGTTTTTTCATGATTAAATCACCAGATTTTTCAACTGCTTTTTTACCGAGTTTATCCCCAGCGTGAGAAATTCCTGATTCCAATGCTTTTTTCGCAATGGGTTTCGCGAATTTATTGAAGACGACTGATGCAACCTTCCTCATTGGTTTGAAAATATTGTCCACAATCAAACCTGTTCCTTTGTGCCGGAAGACAAACCGTCCCAGCTGGGGGTGATAATAACGAGAGAATTCGTAAGGTTTCATTTTATTTGCTTTTTCAAGATAAGCGAGAACGCCGTATCAGCCCCATTCAAATCAACAATCCGCCTTTTGCCATCAGTGATATAGATTCGAATGGAGCTTATTGTGTTTTTATTTACAGGGCTGAATGTGGTTCTCATGGGTTCAAGGGTAAAACTATATGATAATCTCAGCACAGATGTTGAAAAGGAGAAGATGATATCGCTCTCTTCTCCATCCACAAGCGAATCACTTGTGAGATCGCAATGCACGTTCAACAAATCAGTATCTTGGCTGAGGTTTGGAACTCTGGGGCCAATGTTGACTTTGTCTTTCAGAATCTTTTTATCGAAACCAACGAGATCGCCGAAGTTGGATTGGGTGAAATCAAGCTGATAATTTTCTGCCAGTGTGATTGTCGTTCTGAAGGTTGTGGGAGAGAAAGCAAGATTGATTGGGAATTTTTCATTCTTTTCCGGGGTGGATCCTGCGAGTGGACCTGTTGCTTTTCGAATAAAATCATTCATCCCCTCATATTCCCAAACCCCAGCAGGAAAGGTGATATCGGAAAATGTTTTCCCACTGTCAGAGCTGAATCTGATCAGTTGATTCTGGCGGTTAGCATTGATGTTATACCACGTAAAACTCATATTGATGACTCGATTCAACCCAACAACATATTGGGAATTTGGGTCCAAAGCAATGGGTCGATTGAATTTTGTTGTGAAATTTTCTGGTTTGTTTCCCCCAGTCTTGACGGAAAAGGAGGACAGGACAATTTCTCTTTCGATTTCCATTTTAGAGTTTGAAATATTTTCTGAAGAGCTTCTCATGCTGGGAACGATTGATGACTCCCTCTTTCAGGAGGAGATCGAGAATGCCAACTCCAGTGTTTCTGATTCCCTGATTCGTATTCCCAGCAAGAATGGAACCAATGATGACTTCAAGTTTCTGGAGGAGATCTGCGGGGTTGGAGAAAAAACGGATGGCGCCGCCTTTTTTTCTTTTTTTCAACCCCGAACCCGCCTTCATCTTTCCCACTTTGTATTTATAATGTTTGATGTATTCAGTCAGAGCTCGGGCTGCGTGATCTATCCTTTGATGTTGGAAATTCTTTTGCTCTTCCGTTATTGCCCCTTTCTGCCATTTTTTAGTCCAAGATGATTTGTAGCCCTTCAACTGATTTCTTCTGTAGTTTGCACGGATCAAAAGACCCTGGAGATAATCGATTTTCCTCTTTGTTGAAATATTTTCCCTGAGAGTTTCCTCCACAGTATTGTAATCCATGAGGTCCAGGTCTCTCAATGTTTTATTGACTTCATCTTCCTTTTCCTCTTCCTCTTCATCACCCGGTTCCAAAGCATAATCGGGAGAGTCGTCTTTATATTCAGGTGGATCTTCCCCTATCTCTTCCACAACTTCTTCATATGTTGGAGAAGCTGCTGGAATTTGCTTCTTTGTTTGGGATGGAACGGCCTCATCAAACAAACCTTCGACATCCATATCTTCAAATGGGTCGACTTCGGGGAGATAATCAATCTCCGCTGGTTTGGCTTTTTTCTTTTTCCGGATTTTCGGGAGTGGCCCCAAATTCGACGCAATCACCTCATCCAGTTTCGATGTGATGGGTTTGAATGTTTTTTCAAGTCCGATTTGACTTGTCTCTTCACCCAACTTTTTCTGGGTGATAGCATTGTGAACAAAGTTGATTTTTTTCCCCAAAGCAGATTTGCTTTTGGCCATTTCTTGCCATTTCAAAAGACTCATTTTATATCCCAGAAACACAAATTTGGGGTGAAGAACAAGATGTAAAACGCCATGTTCATTAATAAAATGAAGATTCCAAATTATGATTGTCAGGATCCAATCACAAATTTCAAACAACTTCACCCGTTCATGCCGGATCGAACTTTCAGAATGTTGATCTGTGGCCCTTCAGGATCGGGGAAAACAAATGTTCTCCTGGATATGATTTTCCGCCTGCTCTTCTACGATAAAATTTTCCTCTATGCGAAAAATCTTGACCAAACCAAATATCAGCATCTGCTGAAAACGTTTCGCCCAATCAGCAAAGAAGCTGGGTATGATGTTGTGGAAGCATCCCCGGATGAAATCATCCCAGTTTCTGAATTGACAGGGGAGAATCAAAAGCTGGTTGTTTTCGATGATTTTGTTTCCGAAAAGAACCAAAAACCATTGATAGATTATTTCATTCAGGGGAGGCACAAGAATTGCTCTGTGATTTATCTTTCGCAAAGTTATTTCAGAACACCAAAAGATATCCCTGTGAATTGTTCACATTTTTGCATTTTTGAATTCCCAAGCAACAAAGAAATTGCTGAGTTATGCCGGGATAATAATGTCAGCAAAGAAGATTATCGGAAAGCAACGGCGCAGCCCTTCTCTTTCCTGTATGTGGATAAACCGAGGAAATTCATTGCTAAAAATTTTGATGAAAGCATTTAAAATGAGTTATTCAAATGGATTGCTTTCTGAAACAACTCGCTTCGCGGGACGAGATGGAAAAGATGGATTGCCGGGTGTTGGTTTCAAGCTGACGCCTTCAGGAGACTTCGACCTTCAAAACAAAAAAATGACCAATGTCGCTGAAGGAACGGGGAATGACAATGCAATCACAAAGCACCAAGTTGACACGCTTGCGGCGCAATTGCGGGCAGATTCTCTCCAGGTGGATGGGTCTTCCCATATGATTGGGGATCTGGATCTCAGGGGACAAAAACTCATCAACCCCGGGGAAATAGAAATGGATCGCAAATTGATCGTCAATTTGGACACTGATGAAGACAACGATTTGTCAGCGGTGAATATGATCACTCTGAAAAAATTCCACCCCAATGCTCCGGCTCCCACTCATGAAGTTACGAAGGACCTGGATTTAAAAGAACTTTTCAACGTGACAAACTCAAAACAGCAGACGTATCATGATTTGGGAGCGCATTATAACAACCTGATCTCTTACAATGATAGCAGGAATATCTTTCTCAGCCGCAAAGAGATGTTCCCAATGGAAGTGGACTTGGATATGGGAAATCACACCATTTTTAACGTGAAAGATCCTGAAGTTGCCGATGAGGGCGTAAATAAAAGATATGTGGATTCTCAAGCATTTGATGGGGACATGAAAAACAGGAAAATCGTGAATTTGTCGGAACCAACTGCCGAAGGCGATGCAGCGACAAAGAAATTCGTGATCGCGTGAGCCTCTTCGCAACTTTCCCTGACTGGAGGAACAATGACTGGGGACATTGACATGGATGGAGGAAAAATCAAAAATCTCGGAAAACCAACTGCGGATCATGACGCAGCGAGAAAGGTTGAATTGGACACGATGAAAGAAGAAATTCACCAAAGCCAGATTACCACTCCATCTTCACGCAACGTTTTCCACTATCTGATGGACGATGTGGATCAATCAAGTTCGGAGGCAAATGTAGAAGTGGATGGCATTCTGGATTTCTCCAGATCTCCTCACAATTTCAACAAGAAAGCTTATGCCATGAAAATCACCAAAACAGGGAACAAGTTCGTGGGCAGGCTCGGATTCAACTTTTATCGTCTGCCAGAGGGAGAATATACGATGTGTTTTGAGTTTTTTCCAGGCAGCATGACAGGGGCAAATGTCACTTTCGCTTCCTCATCTTTGAATGTGACTCGGCAATCTTCAAAAACTTTTTTGGAAGATTCAATGATTCGTTCAATCGTTCACGTCCACAAATATCAGATTTCTCCTCCAGAATATTTGATGGTAGACATGCATTGGACGGGAACTTCGTCAGATCCAGGGAAAAACCAGCGCATTTGATTGTGTATGGAGTTGCTGGGAATGTTTCCGATGTGCAAGCATCCGTTTTCGATTCTCCATTCTCGTTTGAGCAGCACAAAATGGTCATGCAAGCTGATTTGGATTTAAATGGGCATTCTCTGCTGGGAAAAACTCGAACAGCGATTATCGGTCGATATGAGCAGGAGAAAAATAACAATTTCGTGTTCTACCCTGGAGATGAAAGTGATTTTCAGCAAGTCTTTGGCATTCCCGTGAAAATCCTCAGCGTGAATCTTTTTGTTGACAAACGAATTGGGAGTGGTGGATTTGCTTTGCCGAAAAACTTCTTGACTCTCTATGTAAATGGGAAACAGAAAAGCAGAATTCAAGCCACTCAGTCAGCGAATTCGCAATCCCTCAACTTCCCTGTCAATGAAACCATTCCCAGTTCAGCGGGATTCAGTTTTTCGCTGCAACAACCGGGATCAATTTCGAAGGCAAAAGCTGTGATTCTTGTGGAAATCTGATTTCTTCCTGAAAAATGAAGCAGCGAGCAGAGTGGCGAGCTAGAAGTAAGCGAAAACAAAGCATCTTTGCTTTCAACCACATCAATCCCGCAATTCGGGGAGAAGAACTGGAAGAGATAAAAAAACTCTTCCGATTTTATCACAAAAGAAACAAGTTTCTTGCCTGAAACAAGCTCATAAACGATTCAAGAAAATGAATCTTCTCCTGAATCTGGCTTCTTCCGGTTTGGTTGCAGCTGGAACGATAGTTGGTGCCGCAACCATGAATCCAATCGTGCTGGGAGTTGTTTCAGGGGCAGGATTGATTTTGAAAACAGCGAATGAAATGAAGAATCTGAAAAGCAAAATTGAAATGGCAAAGTTTGCTTTCACAACTTATGAAAAAACTTTGAGCAATTTGAGATTTGCCTTGCGGGGAGGAAATTTCGACAGAGGGGCCTTTCTCCCTGCAATGGAGGCGATTGATGGAATCGTGATTGATTTGGGGTTGAATTTGGAAAAGTTTGAAGCGGAATGGGAAAGAAGATTTGAGGGTTGAGTTTTCATTTCTGGGAAATGAAAATCACTTTTTAACTAAAATAAAACGAAACCAGGGCTCAAATTTTGTGAAACTCAGTCTTACTGGGAACTTCCAGACCCCTTCTGTGAGATACATCTTATACGCTGGTTCATAGGGGTAATCCATATACCGATTTTCCAAATAAGTTGCAAGATCCCGATAGGATGTTACAGTCAAATTTTCACCGCTGATAGGGTTAAAAAGAACCATCTTTGTTTCTTGCTTTTCCAGGTCAGGGTGCAAAGTCACTTCCCATCCCGGATAACTATTTTTCATCCTTTGAAACTGCGTTCCCCATTTTTGCTGCACCTCATCCAACGCCTTCTGACCCACCACATCTGCTGGGAAGGGAAGAAATTTTATCTTCTGCTTTTGAGGATCACTTCCCACCTGTTTTGACGGGGGAGGTGCTTTTTCAACTTGGAATTTTGTTCCATCGCTTCTCCGGGTAAAAGAATTTCTTCCGCTTTTCAGCGCCTCATGGATTGTTCTCGGATCGATCCCCAAATCAGATGTCGCCGCTGAAACGCTGGGATAAATCTTTGTTAAACTGGCGGAAATGATTTTAACGGGAATCGTATGCGGTTTCTGGGAGATGGTTGGGATTTCTCCAGCCGCTTCAGGAAGAGAACCGATTGGCTCCTTGTCAAAAAATCGTTGTATGAAATAATCTTTTTTATCTTTCCTGATTTTCCAACTTTTGAACCAGCCACTTCTCCGGAGAGCCATATAAACCGCTTGTCTCGTGACGCCAAGCCATTTTGCAATTGCCGCTTCTGTTTCAAATTTCTCCAGGGGAGGACCATCGGGAGATTCGTGAACTGAAAAACGATTGACTTTTTGATCGACAACTATCACTTCCCTCCCGCGAAACTGAAATTTATTTCTTTTTTCATTCACCGCTTTGTTCAAAGTTTTGGGGGAAAATCCCATGAATTTCGCTAACTTCGCCTGGGATGAAAATCTCTCGCTGAGCCTTTCTTTGGAAGCTGCATCTATCAAAACCCACATTTTAGATAGGTGAAAAAATAAAAAATAAATTTCAGAATATTCTGGGGTGAATTTTCAAATTCATTTTCTGCGCCTGAGTTTTAGCAGAATTCAGGAGTGATTTTTTGCCTCCTTTTGGGGGTGGAGTCAGATTCCCCTGGGGATTTTATGAAAATTTTTTGGAAAAAAGAAGAAGAAGAATTTATTTTGAAAAGAATTTTGAAATACCCCCCTGAATGGAAAGAATTAAACAAAATACCCCCCTGAATGGAAAGAATTAAATAAATATTCTGTTAAAAAATACAGGAAAAAACAAACCCATAAGATCTAAAATAGTAAACGAAGAAAAAATAAAAAATGAAAATGAAAAATGAAAAGATAAAATAATTATCCAAGGATTTTCAGGCTTTACAACTCGCTCTTGTGGGTGGGTATTTTTCTTTTTCTCCTGAGTTTAGCAGAAAAACGCGTCTCATCTGTTAAATTTACCCGCAGTTGGGAGCCAAAAAAACCACCTTTTTCGACAAAAAAACCACGAAGGGAGACAAAAAACCCCTCCTGAACACCCCAGAAACGAGACATTTTTAACACCAAAATGGATTTTCAAAATCGACTCCGGGAAAGATTTTGAAAATCTGCCACTTCTGCTCCTCATTTTAGCAGAACTTATATTTTTTACTTTTGCCGCTTTTCTGGGTAGGCCCGGATTCCCTTTGGGAGATTTTTTTTATTTTTTTTTCTCTGGAGAAATTTTGTTTTTGGCATAATGTTTTGAAATACCCCCCTGAATGGAAAGAATTAAACAAAATACCCCCCTGAATGGAAAGATGGAAAAAAATATTCTGCTGAAATACACAGGAAAAACAAACCCATAAGATCTAAAATAGTAAACGAAGAAAAAATAAAAAATGAAAATAAAAAATGAAAAGATAAAATAATTATCCAAGGATTTTCAGGCTTTACAACTCACTCTACAACTCACTCTTGTGGGTGGTTCTAGCAGAAAAACGCGTCTCATCTGTTAAATTTACTCCCAGTTAGGAGTCAAAAAAACCACGAAGAGAGCTAAAAAAAACCACGAAGGGAGACAAAAAACCCCTCCTGAACACCCCAGAAACGAGACATTTTTAACACCAAAATGGATTTTTCTCCAGATAATTAATTTGACTTTTTTTCCAGAGTTGGAAAAAAATGAATATTCCGCTGAAATCTGGAGGAAAACGAATTCATTTTTTTCCCCGGAAATCAGACCTGCCACACGTGGAAAATTTGAAAAAATCAAGAAAAAAGTTCTGCTTAAATTCACGAATATTTTCCAGAATCAAATTCTGGAAAAGATTTTTTCCCCTGATTTCAGCGAAATCAAACTTTGTCCTCCTCATTCTTATCCTCAAACTCATCGAATTCCGAGGCAGCCTCCACCTTTTCTTCCACCAAAACTTCATCCACAATGCAGGTAATTGATTTCACATTTCCGCAGAAAAGGTGTTTGATTGAAAAGACAACTTGCCCGCGGAGAGGCACGCCAATGAGTTCTTTTTGCTTCCGGATGAGTTTTTTCTTCCCATCATCACACAATTCCCAAAATCGACAAGAAAAATCCGAATTCGGAAGTTTGGAGGGATAAATCTTTGCATAAATCTTTTCCTGCTCGGATTTGTCAGTTTTCACGAGAGTGAAATCTCCCTCCTGAAATCGAGCAAAATTCGGACCGAGTTCTTTGACTTCCGACTTCTTTTTTATCGCAGCAGAATTGAGATGTTTTTCCAGATCTTTGAAAAATCGGATGTTTTCTTCCGGAAGAGTAATTCCCAGAGAAAACGAGTCACCTTGATGAGCGAAAATCTTGAATTTGGTTTTGAGTTTTATTTTGAGCCATTTGCCATCGTTGAGGCATGGGAGGAGACAAAAAGAAATTTTTCCAGAAGATTTTTTCACGGGGTCGTCGAGAGAGATGTCGGAGATAGATATTTTCGCGGGGTTCATTTTCTTGGGTGAGACAAAAAAATGATTTTTTTCACATCCAAATCCATTTCTCCAGGAACTGACGATCCTCTTCCGATCGGACTGGGAGAAAACCAGTGGCCATATCCACAGCTTTTTGAAAGTTTCTTTCTGCTTCACATGCTTTTTCCCATTCCCATTCCTCTTTGTTTTTTTCCGCTTCCGCTATGATTTTTTCCACTTCCGCTTCCTCTTGCTGAGGATCAAGTTTCTTTTTCCATGACATTTTCTCTCCAAAAGAGAAAAAATTAAAACATGACTTGAAAATCTTCAACGCATTTTTCCATATCCGCCTGTTTGTTGGAGGAAAATTTTGAAGCTTTTTTTCTTGCCCGAGCATGAAGGATTTTTTCATCCGCAGCCTGCAAACGCATAAGATGTATAAGTTGCTCCAGTCTGGGGGATGCCCACGTAACTTCGTGAGATTTCTCCTGAGAATCCAGAAAATGAGTTTTTTTCTTGCAGAGTTGATTGAAAAAAACTGTGCGCGATAATCCAAATCGTTCCTGAATTTCATCCGCGGAAAAGAAATCTTGCCCATCAATCTGAATGAATGGTGATTCATCTTCCTCCTGAATCCAGAACACTTTTTGGTCAGTTCTTCTGGTATATTTAATGTTACCCAATTTGAGAACTCGCAAAATCGTTTTAGAAGAAAGTCCGGTTTTTTCGCTGGCTTCTTTGAATGTGAAAAAAGTTTGTTTTTGTTTACCTTCTTCCTGAATCGAAAATTTCATTTTAAATGGAAAAAAATCCTTTTTTGCCATTTAAAATGTCCACGTTAGCTGCATGGCAATCCTTTGCACGATCAACAAATTTGCGAGGTTGGTCGCGACTGAAAAAAAATGAACTGGTGAAGTTTTTAATTGCAAATCTTTGGCAAGGAGGGGAATTAAATCAGCCTAAAATGAATAAAGCAGCTCGTTTGAGAATTCAGAAGCACCAAAAAGTTAACCCTCTAGATGCTAAAAATAAAAAAATTTCTGTTCCTATTTTGGTTCCGGAAAGAAGAAATTTTCCTTCCAGAGTCATTCCCAGAGTCATCCCCGGAATAATTGAACAAAATGTAGATAATGTTGTAGATTGGACGAATTGGTTGGAAAATGTGAATGATGTTGATATTCGAAGAAGAGTCAACCCAGCGGTAGAAAGATTGAAAAAACAAATCAAAAAATTGTGGGAACAAAAGGTTGTTGTTGAAGAAAGAAAATCCGCTTTGAATGGATTTGCAAGGCAACTGGTTATCCAAGGAGATGATTCCCCAACTCCGCAAGATTTTCTCCGGAGAGTGAGAGGGGATGTGGTTGAGTTGATCAGGCAAAATCGACAAACCAGAATCAAATGCGTGCTGGCGTGTTTGCTGGTGAAGCCTGATTTGGCGAATGGAACAATGATTGAAGAAATGCCTTTTCTCCATTCAAACATGAAAAGAAATTTGGAAGGAACTGACGCTGGTGAATTGTTTGATGAAATGGGGAGAGAAATGATGGTCAACTTGGAGAATTTCAATCGAAGAGGAAGTAATTGGGCGTTTGAAAAAGTTGTCAGATTGGAAATTCATTTGGTTCGATGGAGGCCATTGGGTGGATCTTCATGGATTTCTCTTCCCAAAGAAGTGGCGAATAAAAACGCTGTGGTGAACATGAAAAACGAAGATGAAATGTGTTTCAAATGGTGCATGACAAGAGCAACGCATATGGTGACGCAAAATCCGGAAAGAATCACACCTTTGCTGAGAAAACAAGCTGAAGAGCTGGATTGGAGTGGAATTGCATTTCCAACGACGTTGGCAGATATTGGTAAATTTGAAAAACGGAATGATATTTCAGTGAATGTTTTTGGCGGGGATGGAAAGCTTTTTCCCCTGAGAATAACGGAAGAAGAAGAAGAAAAACATGTAGATTTGCTGCTGTTGACAAATGAGTTTAAAAGCCATTTCTGCATCGTGAAAAACTTTTCTCGCCTAGCAGCAGCTCAAGTTTCAAAAACGGAGCATCAAAGATTCTTCTGCAAAAGATGCATCAATTCATTTCCCAGCGCAGAAAGCTTGAGAAAACACCAAAACATCTGCGTTGAATTTGAAGCAGTGAAGATTGTGATGCCGGAAGGAACATGTTCTTTCAGCAACTTCTCCAAAATGATTCATGTTCCAGTTGTGGGTTATGCAGATTTTGAATCGATTTTGAAACCTGTGGAAGATGGAGGAAGGATGCAAAAAACTCAAAAAATGCAGGAGCATCTCCCCTGTGGATTTGCGTTTCATTTAGTTTCCCCATTTTTGGAAATAGAACCTGTGTTGAAACGAGCTGGAAATGAAAATGAATCAAAAGAACTTCCCAAAGAATTCATCAGAAAACTCATTGAGGAAGTAAAAAAAGCACAGCTGGCATTGAAACCGAAAAAAATGATTCCACTCTCCAAAGAAGAATGGAAAATTTTCAATTAAGCAACATGTTGCTGGTTATGTCGAGAAGAATTTGAAAAAAGGGGGAAAAAATGAAAGTGCGAGATCACTGCCATTTTACAGGGAAATTCAGAGGAGCTGCTCACCGCTCTTGCAATCGAATGTTTCAAAAACCAAAATTCACCCCAGTTTTTTTCCACAACCTAGCCAACTATGATTCACATCTTTTTGTGCGAGCTTTGGGGACATTGGAGGAAGTTTTGGATGTTCAATGCATCCCCAACAATGAGGAAAAATATATCTCCTTCTCCCTGCAGTTTGAATTGAAACGCGGCACGACTTGTGATGGAAAAGAAATTGTTGTAAAACATGAAATCCGTTTTCTGGATTCGTTTAAATTCATGGCTTCTTCCCTGGAAAAATTGGTTGGCAACTTGACCGCTTGCGGGAAATGCAAGTCATGCAAACCTGGAGATTGTTTGAAAACAAATAAGAAAATCATCGGACAATGCGGGAAATGTCAAAATTGTTTATTGATGGGTGAACCTTGTTTTTCCCCAGTAGACACGTTGCTTGAACAAACGAAAAAACATGGAAAAAACACGGATCTTCTCATGAGAAAAGGAGTTTATCCCTATGAATTCATGGATTCATTTGAAAAATTTGGTGAAGAATTGCCGGAAAAAGAAGCGTTTTTGTCCAGATTGAATAACGCAGGAATTGGTGATGCAGATTGGCAGCATGCAAAAAACGTCTGGGAAAGATTTGGCATGTCCAACCTGGGAGAATTCCACGATCTCTACCTGAAAACGGATGTTTTGTTGCTGGCAGATGTGGTTGAAAACTTCAGAAAACTTTGCGAAGAAAACTATGAATTGGATCCTGCCCAATTTTTCACAACCCCTGGAATGGCGTGGAATGCGATGTTGAAAATGACGGGAGTGTCCTTGGAATTGTTGGGTGACGTGGATATGCTGCTGATGGTTGAAAGGGGAATGAGAGGTGGAAATTCCAATGCATTCAAGAGACACGCAAAGGCAAATAACAAATTTATGGAAGATTTTGATGAAATACAACCCTCCAAATTCATTGTTTATCTAGATGCGAATAACCTTTATGGATGGGCAATGTCAAAGCCTCTTCCAGTTGAGGGTTTCAAATGGATGGAGGAAGATGAATTGTCAAATTGGAGAGAATTTGTGGATGCCGCAGGAAAAGGATGCATTTTGGAAGTTGATTTGGAATATCCAGAAGAATTGCATGATTCACACAATGATTTTCCCCTGGCTCCAGAAAGTTTGAAGCTGGGTGGAGTGTGGAAGTTGACTCAAAATCTGCGAGAGAAGAAGAACATGGTTTTGCATGGAGAAAATTTGAAACTCTTTCTTTCCCTGGGAATGAAACTGAAAAAAGTGAGAAAAGGAATTGCATTTCAGGAAGAAGCATTCATGAAATCATACATTGACAAAAACACGAAATTGAGAATGAACGCGAAGAATGCATTTGAAAAAGATTTCTTCAAGTTGATGAATAATTCAGTTTTCGGGAAAACAATGGAGAATGTGCGAAAGAGAGTTTGCATTGAATTGGTGAAAGATGCTGAAAGAGCAGAGAAACTGGTGAACAAACCAAACTTCGCTGATTTGCAAATTTTTGATGAATTTCTGATTGCAATCAAGATGAGGAAAACTCAGATTGTGATGAATAAACCAGTTTATGTAGGAATGTCCATCCTGGATTTGTCGAAAACTTTGCTGTATGACTTTCATTTCAACTATGCGAAGAAAAAGTGGGCCGATCTCCAAGTTCTTTACACAGACACAGATTCGCTGGTTTATGAAATTGGGACAGAGGATTTCTTCGCTGACATTGCGGGGGGATGTGAAAGAGCGTTTCGACACAAATGACTTTCCCAGAGATCATCCAGCTGTTTTGAACGGGCTTCCAATTCTGAAAGAAAACAAGAAAAAAATTGGATTGATGAAAGATGAATGTGGGGGAAAAATCATAAAAGAATTTGTGGCACTGAGGCCGAAACTTTATGCTTTTCTCCTGGATGAAGGGAAAGAAGAAAAGAAAGCAAAAGGAGTGAAAAAATGCGTGATTAAAAAACAGTTGCGGTTTGAAAACTTCATGAAATGCTTGAAAGAAGCAGGAAATGAAATTCGAAAACAAAATGTGATTCGCAGCAGACAACATCATCTTTTCACAGAAACAATGGAGAAGATTGCGTTATCTTCCAATGACGATAAATTGGTGGTGTTGAAGAATGGAATTAACACGTTTGCGAGAGGGCATTGGAAATTGAATTTTTTCCCAGGGAAATAGTAGTATATAATCACCGGTTCTGGTGGAAGCCGAGGCCCCTTAATTGGAACGTATTCGAGCTGACGAAAAATATATAACATGTTACAGTGGTGTAACATGTTAAAATTGGCAGAAATATGAAGAAATGGAAAAAACAAACAACGTGTGAAACGTTAAAAATGTTTGTGAGCATTTTAAGGGCAGTTTAAAAAATATAAAATGTGTAGGATGGAGGGATACTCGTGAAAATAAAAGTTATGGAGAAATTAGGAGAAAAAATTAAAAATGTGAAACGTGATAAATTTTTTAGAGGATTTGAGCATAAGAAAAAATGAAGGGAAATAAGTTAAAAAATGTTGTGCGGGAAAAGAAGGGAAAAGAAAGAAAGAATCAATAATTTTTACGTTAAAATTATGGGGCCGAGGATTGCACCAGAACCGGTGATTATATACTACTGGTGAGCTCAAAAGTGAGATTTTTGCAAAACTTGCTCCGCACGGCCCGAAACGTACGTTTTGTGCATTTTTCATAGAAATGCACTGTTTCGCTTTTTGGCGATGATTTGAGGCCAGTACGACGATTTTAAGATCTGGTGTGCTAAAAAGTGAGATTTTGCCAAAACTTGCTCCGCACGGCCCCAAACGTACGTTTTGTGCATTTTTCATAGAAATGCACTCTTTTCGCGTTTTGGCAATGATTTGTGGCCAATGCGACAATTTTGAGATCTGGTGTGCTCGAAAGTAAGATTTTGCCAAAACGTGCTCCGCACGGCCCCAAACGTGCGTTTTGTGCGATTTCGTAGAGTGCACTGTTTTCGCTTTTTGGCGATGATTTGAGGTCAGTTTTTTTTCGCTTTTTGAAGACTTAGATTGTGAAGAAATATAATCATTGGAGGTGATTTTAACTGTTCTCTTGACTCTAAGCTGGATAAGAAAGGTGGCGTTATGGTACCTAGAAAAATGGTTATAGACAATATTGAATGTTTCCAAAATGAATTGGGCCTTGTTGACGTTTGGAGAATTAAAAATCCGCAATCTAGAAGTTACACTTGGAGCCAAAAATCTCCACCAATTTTCTGTCGTTTAGATTACTGGCTGATATCAAACAACTTACAGCATGTTGTAAATACAACCGATCATTCCAGCTATAAAAACTGATCATGCGGCAATTGAGCTGAATTGAACCGACTCCAATCAAAACTTAAAGGGGCCCGGCTTCTAAGAAATGAACGTCTCTCTTCTTGAAGATCCGAATTATCTGGAAGAATTAAAACAAAATATTCCACTTTGGAAAACAACAGGAAGCGAGAATTTATCAGACAAAAGGTGCATCTGCGATTGGATTAAGTATAATATTCGGAACCATGGTGTTTTGTTCTCGAAAAGGAAAGCCAAAGAAAGATCTGCAATGGAAAAAATTACAAGAAGTATACGAGGAAGCAACTAAAAAATTCGAACAGGACCCTTCTGACTCTAACCTAAATACTCTAAATGAAGCAAAAGAAACTCTAGAAAGTTATTATGAGGAAAAACCAAGGGGTGTGTAATTATTCGCGCAAGGGCACGATGGCACGAGCATGGCGAGAGAAGTACAAAATACTTTCTAAATTTAGAGAAGGGTAATCACGTCAAAAAACATATAAGAAAACTATAAATAAGTGGTGCCATTACATCTGATCCTTTTGGGATACTGAACGAATAAAAACGGTTTTACCATAGCTTTTACCAATCAAACGTAACAAATGAGGATAAAGAAAATGGAAACGAATTTTTTAATAATTTGAATATACCAATATTATCAGAAGAACAGAAACAATCTTGTGAAGGAGAAATATTTGTTGAAGAAATTACAGCCATTCTTAACAGTTTTGACAGTAACAAATCTCCTGGTAATGATGGAATACTAATAGAATTTTACAGAAGTTGCTGAGAATTAATTTATGATCCATTTATGGAATGTGCGAGGAAGTGTTTCAACCACGGCGAAATGTCTACCTCTCAAAGAAAAGCAATTATAACTCTTATAGAAAAGCAACATAAATATCGAACTCTCGTTGAAAATTGGAGGCCAATCTCTCTTATTAACGTGGAAGCAAAAATAATTTCAAAAGTGATTGCTTTAAGATTAAAGAAAGTTTTACCGAATATCATACATCATAATCAAACAGGTTATGTTGAAGATCGCTATATTGGTGAGACTATTCGATCAATTTTCGATATAATGGAGTTTACAGACAGTAAGAATATTCCTGGTGTCTTTATTTTCATTGACTTAAAAAAAGCTTATCTTAGCTGTTGAAAGCTTGGCAATCTCCATTCGTCAAAATGTTGATATCAAAGGAATTAAAATAAGAAATTATGAAGCCAAGCTATTGCAATACGCAGACAATACCACAGCAACCCTGTCTGATGAAAATTCTGCAAAAACGGTATGTGAAGAACTAGAAGATTTTAAGAACTTAAGTGGGTTGGAGATAAATAGTTCTAAAACAGAAGGAATGTGGATTTGTTCGCTTAAAAAAAGACGAAAAACTGTTCGGTATTAAATGGCCAAGTGAACCCATTAAAGCTTTAGGAACTTTTTTTACATATGACCTATCATTATTTTACGAAAAAAAACTTTCAAGAGAAGGTTGACAGCATAAAGCAGCTCACAAATATATGGTCATCTAGAGGACTGTCCATTTATGATAAAGTAACAATAATCAAATCATTACTTCTTCCAAAACTAGTTTTTATATCTTCGGTTCTTTCACCTCCAAGTAAAATCATCAAGCAAGTAGACAGTTTGAGTTTCTCCTTTTTATGGAATGGAAAGGATAAAGTAACAAGGCTCTCTTCAATAAACAGTTATGAAGACGGTGGCATTAAAATGAATAATTTTAAAAGCTTGGTCAAAGCTGTATAAGCTTGGCTAAAACGTATTTTCAGCGATTACAAAAGTACGTGGAAATTCTACTTGTTTCATCTCCTACGTAATGTTGGTGGTCTTTTGCTTTTTAAATGTAATTATGAAATGGACGATCGTTTAATTAACTCAGTAAAAATATCTTATAGTAAAAAACAAATGTAGTCTATTAAAAATAAAGCGCAGGATTGCAAGGATTGAAGTGGATTACAGTTTAGCTTGATATCAATATTTCGGGCATTATCGGTTTTAGCCTTCGCACCTCGTGAATACGCTTCGTAAATGCATAGTAATGACACTGTCCCGCCAAAATGACAAAATGTTCGTTAGCTTATTTCAACGTTATATCGCCAAATGGCACAAAATATACAACTTGGTTGGATAAAAATATCTCAAAGTACAAAACAAAAGAAGTAGTTTATTCCTAAATCGCAGGATTGCAAGGATTCAAGAGGATAACAGTTTAGCTTGAAATGAAAGTTGCCTTTGTTTGCTGGAGAGGCAGTGTCAATCGTGACATTTATCTAAAATAAAAAAGCGTGCGTTTTAACGGCTCAGGCTATTTTGGGCCGCTTTACTTTGTTGCATTTGCTTAGCTAATGTTTGTAACATGGAAAAATCAATTGTTTGTTTGTTATAACTTATTAGAAATTTGTTCGCTCCTAGGAGAAAAATTACGGAGCCTCTTCGTCAATATTTCGGGAATTTTCGGTTTTAGCCGTCGCACTTCGTGAATACTCTTCGTAAATGCATACTAATGACACTGTTCCGCCGAAGTGGCAAAATGTCGCTTAACTTATTTCCACGTTATATCGACAAATGGCACAAAATGTACAACTTGGTTGAATAAAAATATCCTATAGTACAAAACAAGTGTACTCTTTTAGAGATAAAGCACTGGTTTGCAAGGATTGAAGTGGATTACAGTTTAGCTGGAACTCAAGGTTTTCTTTGTTTGCTGGAGAGGCAGTGTCAATCGTGAAATTTATCTGAAACCAGAATGCGTGCGTTATAACGGCTCAGTCTATTTTGAGCTGCTTTACTTCATTCCATTTGCTTAGTCAATGTTTTGTAAGATAGAAAGCTAAACGGTTTGCATGTCATAACTTATGAGTAAATTGTTGGCTCCCAGTAGAAAAATTACGGAGCCTCTTCGTCCATGTTTCGTTAATTTTCGGTTTTAGCCTCGCACTTCGCGAATACTCTTCGTAAATACATATTGATGACAATGTCTCGCCGAAATGGCAATTTGTGGCTTAGCTTATTTCCACTGTACATCGCCAAATGGCACAAAATATACAACTTGGTTGGATAAAAATATTCCATAGTACAAAATAAAAGTATTCTTTTAGAGATAAAGCGCAGGATTGCAAGGATTGAAGTGGATTACAGTTCTGCTGGAAATCAAAGTTGCCTTTGTTTGCTGTAGAGGCAGTGTCAATCGTCGCATTTATCTGAAACCAAAATGCGTTTGTTATAACGGCTCTGTCTATATTAAGCTGCTTTACTTCGTTGCATTTGCTAAGTTAATGTTTGTAAGATGGAAAAAATAAATTGTTTGTTTGTCATAACTTATGAGTCATTTGTTGGCTCCTAGGAGAAACATTACGGAGCCTCTTCGTCAACATTAATTAGTTGTACATATTAAATTAGTTAAACATAGTATAAATTTTTTTGTCTTCATATTAAATTGTATTGTTTTTTATGTATTATTTAATTTTTTCAATATTATTGTAGTTTATACCAGATGAAGAGCCACCTTTGTGGAAACGCTGATATTAAACCATTATTTAATTTATTGATTTATTTTTTCGGGCATTTTCGATTTTAGCCATCGCACTTCGTGAATACTCTTTGTAAATGCATACTTATGACACTGTTCCGCCGAATTGGCAAAATGTCGCGTAACTTATTTCCACGTTAATTCGACAAATGGCACAAAATGTACAACTTAGTTGGGTGAAAAGATCCTATAGTACAAAACAAATGTAGTCTTTTAGAGATAAAGCGTAGGATTGCAAAGATTGAAAAGGATTAGAGTTTAGCTTGATATCAAAGTTGCCTTTGTTTCCAGGAGAGGCATTGTCAATCGTGACATTTATCTGAAAGCAAAATGCGTGCGTTTTAACGGCTCAGTCTATTTTGGGCCGCTTTACTTTGTAGCATTTGCTTAGCTAATGTTTGTAAGATGTAAAAATCAATTGTTTCTTTGTCATAACTTATGAGTCATTTGTTGGCTCCTAGGAGAACAATTACGGAGCCTCTTCGTCAATATTTCGGGCATTTTCGGTTTTAGCCATCGCACTTCGTGAATACTTTTCGTAAATGCATACTAATGACACTGTTCCGCCGAAATGACAAAATGTCGCTTAACTTATTTCCACCTTATATCGCCAAATGGCACAAAATATACCACTAAGTTGGATAAAAAGATCCTATAGTACAAAACAAAAGTAGTCTTTTAGAGATAAAGCACAGGATTGCAAGGATTGAAGTGGATTACAGTTTAGCTTGATATCAAAGTTGCCTTTGTTTGTAGGAGAGGCATTGTCAATCGTGACATTTATCTGAAATCAAAATTCGTGCGCTATAACGGCTCAGTCTATTTTGAGCCGCTTTACTTCGTTGCATTTGCTTAGCTAATGTTTGTAAGATGGAAAAATAAATTGTTTGTTTGTCATAACTTCTGAGACATTTGTTGGCTCCTTGGGGAAACATTCCGGAGCCTCTTCGTCAATATTTCGGGAATTTTCGGTTTTAGCCATCGCAATTCGTGAATAGTCTTCGTAAATGCATACTGATGAGATTGTCCGATCGAAATGGCAAAATGTCGCTATGGTTATTAATACGTTATATCTTTAAATGGCACAAAATATACAACCTACTTGGATAAAAAGATCCTATAGCACAAAACAAATGTAGTCTTTTAGAGATAAAGCGCAGGATTGCAAGGATTGAAGTGGATTACAGTTTAGCTTGATATTAAAGTTGCCTTTGTTTGCAGGAGAGGCAGTGTCAATCGTGACATTTATCTGAAACGAAAATGCGTGCGTTATAACGGCTCAGTCTATTTTGAGCTGCTTTACTTCGTTCCATTTGCTTAGACAACGTTTGTAACGTAGAAAACTAAATTGTTTCTTTGTCATAACTTAGGAGATATTTGTTGCCTCCTAAAAGAAACATTACGGAGCCTCTTCGTCAATATTTTGGGCATTATCGGTTTTAGCCGTCGTACGTCGTGAATACTCTTCGTATATGCATAGTAATGACACTGTCCCGCCAAAATGACAAAATGTCGCTTAACTTATTTCCACGTTATATCGCCAAATGGCACAAAATATACAACTTGGTTGGATAAAAATAACTCAAAGTACAAAACAAAAGAAGTAGTTTATTGCTAAATCGCAGGATTGCAAGGCTTGAAGTTGATTACAGTTTAGCTGGAAATCAAGGTTTTCTTTGTTTGCTGGAGAGGCAGTGTCAATCGTGACTTTTATCTCAAACCAGAATGCGTACGTTATAACGGCTCAGTCTATTTTGAGCTGCTTTACTTCATTCCATTTGCTTAGTCAATGTTTTGTAAGACAGAAAGCTAAACGGTTTGCATGTCATAACTTTTGAGTAAATTGTTGGCTCCCAGGAGAAAAATTACGGGGCCTCTTCGTCAATATTTCGGGCATTTTCGGTTTTAGCCATCGCACTTCGTGAATACTCTTCGTAAATGCCCCTTCGTAAATGCTTCGTAATGACACTGTTCCGCCGAAATGGCAATTTGTGGCTCAGCTTATTTCCACTTTACATCGTCAAATGGCACAAAATATACAACTTGGTTGGATAAAAATATTCCATAGTACAAAATAAAATTAGTCTTTTAGAGATAAAGCGCAGGATTGCAAGGATTGAAGTGGATTACAGTTTTGCTGGAAATCAAAGTTGCCTTTGTTTGCTGTAGAGGCAGAGTCAAACGTCGCATTTATCTGAAACCAAAATGCGTGCATTATAATGCCTCAGTTTATTTTGAGGTTCTTTACTTTTATTGTCTATAACTATTTTTCTAGGTACCATAACGCCACCTTTCTTATCCAGCTTAGAGTCAAGAGGACAGTTAAAATCACTCCAATGATTATATTTTCTTCACAATCTGTCTTCAAAAAGCGAAAGCAGTGCATTTGTATGAAAACTGCGTAAAACGCTCGTTTAGGGCGGTGCGGAGCACGTTTTCGCAAATTCTCACATTTAAGCACACGGGATCTCAAAATCGTCGTACTGGCCTCAAATCATCGCCAAAAAGCGAAAAAAGTGCATTTCTATATATGAAAAGTGCACAAAATGAAACGTTTGGGGCCGCGCGGAGCACATTTTAGAAAAAATCTCACTTTTGAGCACACCAGATCTGAAAATCATCCTGCTGGACTCAAATGATCGCCAACTCTGGAAAACAGTGCGATATGCATAAAAAGTGCACAAAACGCAAGTTTGGGGCCGTGCAGAGCAAGTTTTGGCAAAATCTAACTTTTCAGCACACCACATTTCAAAATCGTCGCACTGACCTCAAATCATCGCCAAAAAGCGAAAACAGTGCATTTCTATAAAAACTGCACAAAACGTACGTTTCGGGCCGTGCGGAGCAAGTTTTGGCAAAATCTCACGTTTGAGCACTCCAGATCTCAAAATCGTCGTACTGGCCTGAAATCATCGAAAAGAGCGAAAACAGTGCATTTCCATGAAAAGTGCACAAAACGCAAGTTTGGGGCCGTGCGGAGCAAGTTTTGGCAAAATCTTACTTTTGAGCACACCAGATCTCAAAATCGTCGTACTGGCCTCAAATCATCGCCAAGAAGCGAAAACAGTTTTTTTTATTATTATTATTATTATTATTATTATTATTATTTTTTTTTTTTTACTTTATTTACAAAGAACTACTTAAAAAGAAAAAATTACAATATTCTCAACAACCGCCATAACAGACATACTTACAATTGTCAAGATTTCACAGATTATATACATTACAGCCAAAAAACAGCCGCGCAATTGCTGAATGAGGCTTGTATTAATGCTTAATTATGTTGATAAAAGAGAAATTGACAATTATTTACAGTACAACCTAAGATAAAACAAAAACACACACGAACATACACACAAAAGCATACACAGGAACTTAATTAAAAGGGGAAAATGTGTTTTGGCCATTTTTCATAAAAGGTTTCTAGTTTATTATTCTTAGTGGAAATATCTTTTTCAACTTGGTGTTTAATTCTTACTTTAAATTTGAAACCTTTCGTGTTTGGAAGTACCTGTTTCTTTCTGCAATCCCATAAATACAATTTACCAATTAAAGCATTTCTATGAAAAATGCAAAAAAACGTACGTTTCGGACCGTGCGCAGCAACTTTTGGCAAAATCTCACTTTTCAGCTCAACAGATCTCAAAATCGTCGTACTGACCGCAAATCATCGCCCAAAAGCAAAAACAGTGCATTTTTTATGAAAAATGCAAAAAACGTACGTTTTGGGCCGTGCGGAGCAAGTTTTGGCAAAATCTCACTTTTGAGCACACTGGATCTCTTTCATCTAGAAAGTTATTATGAGGAAAAACCAAGGGGTGTGTAATTATTCGCGCAAGGGCACGATGGCACGAGCATGGCGAGAGAAGTACAAAATACTTTCTAAATTTAGAGAAGGGTAATCACGTCAAAAAACATATAAGAAAACTATAAATAAGTGGTGCCATTACATCTGATCCTTTTGGGATACTGAACGAATAAAAACGGTTTTACCATAGCTTTTACCAATCAAACGTAACAGATGAGGATAAAGAAAATGGAAACGAATTTTTTAATAATTTGAATATACCAAGATTATCAGAAGAACAGAAACAATCTTGTGAAGGAGAAATATTTGTTGAAGAAATTACAGCCATTCTTAACAGTTTTGAGAGTAACAAATCTCCTGGTAATGATGGAATACTAATAAAATTTTACAAAAGTTGCTGAGAATTAATTTATGATCCATTTATGGAATGTGCGACGAAGTGTTTCAACCACGGCGAAATGTCTACCTCTCAAAGAAAAGCAATTATAACTCCTATAGAAAAGCAACATAAATATCGAACTCTCGTTGAAAATTGGAGGCCAATCTCTCTTATTAACGTGGATGCAAAAATAATTTCAAAAGTGATTGCTTTAAGATTAAAGAAAGTTTTACCGAATATCATACATCATTATCAAACAGGTTATGTTGAAGATCGCTATATTGGTGAGACTATTCGATCAATTTTCGATATAATGGAGTTTACAGACAGTAAGAATGTTCCAGGTATCTTGATTTTCATTGACTTTAAAAAAGCTTTCGACTCTTTAGAATGGCATTATCTTTTCAGTTGCCTTGAGGCCTTTAATTTTGGCCCCAATTTTATAAATTGGGTCAAAATGTTTTATACAAATATTCAAAGCTCTGTAATAAACAATGGAATGGCATCAGACTATTTTACTTTAGAACTTGGTGTGAGGCAGGGTAAAGCCTTGTCCCCCTACCTCTTTATCTTAGCTGTTGAAAGCTTAGCAATCTCCGTTCGTCAAAATGTTGATATCAAAGGAATTAAAATAGGAAATTATGAAGCCAAGCTATTGCAATACGCAGACGATAGATACCACAGCAACCCTGTCTGATGAAAATTCTGCAAAAACGGATTTTTCCAAAACTTGCTCCGCACGGCCCCAAACTTTGCGTTTTGTGCACTTTTCATAGAAATGCACTGTTTTCGCTCTTTTGCGATGATTTGAGGCCAGTACGACGATTTTGAGATCTGGAGTGCTCAAAAGTGAGATTTTGCCAAAACTTGCTCCGCACGGCCCGAAACGTACTTTTTTTGCATTTTTCATAAAAAATGCACTGTTTTTGCTTTTGGGCGATGATTTGCGGTCAGTACGACGATTTTGAGATCTGTTGAGCTGAAAAGTGAGATTTTGCCAAAAGTTGCTGCGCACGGTCCGAAACGAACGTTTTTTGCATTTTTCATAGAAATGCACTGTTTTCGCTTTTTGCGATGATTTGAGGCGAGTACGACGATTTTGAGACCTGGTATGCTAAAAAGTCAGATTTCGCTTAAACTTGGTCCGCACGGCCCCAAACGTGCGTTTTGTGCACTTTTCATAGAAATGCACTATTTTCGCTTTTTGGCCATGATTACAGGCCAGTACGACGAATTGAGATCCAGTGTGCTAAAAAGTGAGATTTTGCCAAAACTTGCTCCGCACGGCCCCAAACGTGCGTTTTGTGCGTTTTTCGTGGAAGTGCACTGTTTTTGCTTTTTGGCGATGATTTGAGACCAGTTCGACGATTTTGAGACCTGGTATGCTAAAAAGTGAGATTTTGCCAAAACTTGCTCCGCACGGCCCGAAACGTACGTTTTGTGCATTTTTCATAGAAATGCACTCTTTTCGCGTTTTGGCAATGGTTTGTGGCCAATGCGACAATTTTGAGATCTGGTGTGCTCGAAAGTAAGATTTTGCCAAAACTTGCTCCGCACGGCCCCAAACGTGCGTTTTGTGCGATTTCGTAGAGTGCACTGTTTTCGCTTTTTGGCGATGATTTGAGGTCAGTTTTTTTTCGCTTTTTGAAGACTTAGATTGTGAAGAAATATAATCATTGGAGGTGATTTTAACTGTCCTCTTGACTCTAAGCTGGATAAGAAAGGTGGCGTTATGGTACCTAGAAAAATGGTTATAGACAATATTGAATGTTTCCAAAATGAATTGGGCCTTGTTGACGTTTGGAGAATTAAAAATCCGCAATCTAGAAGTTACACTTGGAGCCAAAAATCTCCACCAATTTTCTGTCGTTTAGATTACTGGCTGATATCAAACAACTTACAGGATGTTGTAAATACAACCGATCATTCCAGCTATAAAAACTGATCATGCGGCAATTGAGCTGAATTGAACCGACTCCAATCAAAACTTAAAGGGGCCCGGCTTCTGGGAAATGAACGTCTCTCTTCTTGAAGATCCGAATTATCTGGAAGAATTAAAACAAAATATTCCACTTTGGAAAACAACAGGAATCGAGAATTTATCAGACAAAAGGTGCATCTGCGATTGGATTAAGTAAAATATTCGGAACCATGGTGTTTTGTTCTCGAAAAGGAAAGCCAAAGAAAGATCTGCAATGGAAAAAAATTACAAGTATACGAGGAAGCAACTAAAAAATTCGAACAGGACCCTTCAGACTCTAACCTAAATACTCTAAATGAAGCAAAAGAAACTCTAGAAAGTTATTATGAGGAAAAACCAAGGGGTGTGTAATTATTCGCGCAAGGGCACGATGGCACGAGCATGGCGAGAGAAGTACAAAATACTTTCTAAATTTAGAGAAGGGTAATCACGTCAAAAAACATATAAGAAAACTATAAATAAGTGGTGCCATTACATCTGATCCTTTTGGGATACTGAACGAATAAAAACGGTTTTACCATAGCTTTTACCAATCAAACGTAACAGATGAGGATAAAGAAAATGGAAACGAATTTTTTAATAATTTGAATATACCAATATTATCAGAAGAACAGAAACAATCTTGTGAAGGAGAAATATTTGTTGAAGAAATTACAGCCATTCTTAACAGTTTTGAGAGTAACAAATCTCCTGGTAATGATGGAATACTAATAGAATTTTACAGAAGTTGCTGAGAATTAATTTATGATCCATTTATGTAATGTGCGAAGAAGTGTTTCAACCACGGCGAAATGTCTAGCTCTCAAAGAAAAGCAATTATAACTCTTATAGAAAAGCAACATAAATATCGAACTCTCGTTGAAAATTGGAGGCCAATCTCTCTTATTAACGTGGATGCAAATATAATTTCAAAAGTGATTGCTTTAAGATTAAAGAAAGTTTTACCGAATATCATACATCATAATCAAACAGGTTATGTTGAAGATCGCTATATTGGTGAGACTATTCGATCAATTTTCGATATAATGGAGTTTACAGACAGTAAGAATATTCCAGGTGTCTTGATTTTCATTGACTTAAAAAAAGCTTATCTTAGCTGTTGAAAGCTTGGCAATCTCCATTCGTCAAAATGTTGATATCAAAGGAATTAAAATAAGAAATTATGAAGCCAAGCTATTGCAATACGCAGACAATACCACAGCAACCCTGTCTGATGAAAATTCTGCAAAAACGGTATGTGAAGAACTAAAAGATTTTAAGAACTTAAGTGAGTTGGAGATAAATAGTTCTAAAACAGAAGGAATGTGGATTTGTTCGCTTAAAAAAAGACGAAAAACTGTTCGGTATTAAATGGCCAAGTGAACCCATTAAAGCTTTAGGAACTTTTTTTACATATGACCTATCATTATTTTACGAAAAAAAACTTTCAAGAGAAGGTTGACAGCATAAAGCAGCTCACAAATATATGGTCATCTAGAGGACTGTCCATTTATGGTAAAGTAACTATAATCAAATCATTACTTCTTCCAAAACTAGTTTTTATATCTTCGGTTCTTTCACCTCCAAGTAAAATCATCAAGCAAGTAGACAGTTTGAGTTTCTCCTTTTTATGGAATGGAAAGGATAAAGTAACAAGGCTCTCTTCAATAAACAGTTATGAAGACGGTGGCATTAAAATGAATAATATTAAAAGCTTGGTCAAAGCTGTATAAGCTTGGCTAAAACGTATTTTCAGCGATAACGAAAGTACGTGGAAATTCTACTTGTTTCATCTCCTACGTAATGTTGGTGGTCTTTTGCTTTAATTTTAAATGTAATTATGAAATGGACGATCGTTTAATTAACTCAGTAAAAATATCTTATAGTAAAAAACAAATGTAGTCTATTAAAAATAAAGCGCAGGATTGCAAGGATTGAAGTGGATTACAGTTTAGCTTGATATCAATATTTCGGGCATTATCGGTTTTAGCCTTCGCACCTCGTGAATACTCTTCGTAAATGCATAGTAATGACACTGTCCCGCCAAAATGACAAAATGTTCGTTAGCTTATTTCAACGTTATATCGCCAAATGGCACAAAATATACAACTTGGTTGGATAAAAATATCTCAAAGTACAAAACAAAAGAAGTAGTTTATTCCTAAATCGCAGGATTGCAAGGATTCAAGAGGATAACAGTTTAGCTTGAAATGAAAGTTGCCTTTGTTTGCTGGAGAGGCAGTGTCAATCGTGACATTTACCTAAAATAAAAAAGCGTGCGTTTGAACGGCTCAGTCTATTTTGGGCCGCTATACTTTGTTGCATTTGCTTAGCTAATGTTTGTAACATGGAAAAAAAAATTGTTTGTTTGTTATAACTTATTAGAAATTTGTTCGCTCCTAGGAGAAAAATTACGGAGCCTCTTCGTCAATATTTCGGGAATTTTCGGTTTTAGCCGTCGCACTTCGTGAATACTCTTCGTAAATGCATACTAATGACACTGTTCCGCCGAAGTGGCAAAATGTCGCTTAACTTATTTCCACGTTATATCGACAAATGGCACAAAATGTACAACTTGGTTGAATAAAAATATCCTATAGTACAAAACAAGTGTAGTCTTTTAGAGATAAAGCACTGGTTTGCAAGGATTGAAGTGGATTACAGTTTAGCTGGAACTCAAGGTTTTCTTTGTTTGCTGGAGAGGCAGTGTCAATCGTGAAATTTATCTGAAACCAGAATGCGTGCGTTATAACGGCTCAGTCTATTTTGAGCTGCTTTACTTCATTCCATTTGCTTAGTCAATGTTTTGTAAGATAGAAAGCTAAACGGTTTGCATGTCATAACTTATGAGTAAATTGTTGGCTCCCAGTAGAAAAATTACGGAGCCTCTTCGTCCATGTTTCGTTAATTTTCGGTTTTATCCTCGCACTTCGTAAATGCATACTAATGACACTGTTCCGCCGAATTGGCAAAATGTCGCGTAACTTATTTCTACGTTATATCGACAAATGACACAAAATGTACAACTTAGTTGGATGAAAAGATCCTATAGTACAAAACAAATGTAGTCTTTTAGAGATAAAGCGTAGGATTGCAAAGATTGAAAAGGAATAGAGTTTAGCTTGATATCAAAGTTGCCTTTGTTTGCAGGAGAGGCATTGTCAATCGTGACATTTATCTGAAAGCAAAATGCGCGCGTTTTAACGGCTCAGTCTATTTTGGGCCGCTTTACTTTGTTGCATTTGCTTAGCTAATGTTTGTAAGATGGAAAAATCAATTGTTTCTTTGTCATAACTTATGAGTCATTTGTTGGCTCCTAGGAGAACAATTACGGAGCCTCTTCGTCAATATTTCGGGCATTTTTTGTTTTAGCCATCGCACTTCGTGAATACTTTTAGTAAATGCATACTAATGACACTGTTCCGCCAAAATGACAAAATATCGCTTAACTTATTTCCACCTTATATCGCCAAATGGCACAAAATATACCACTTAGTTGGATAAAAAGATCCTATAGTACAAAACAAAAGTAGTCTTCTAGAGATAAAGCACAGGATTGCAAGGATTGAAGTGGATTACAGTTTAGCTTGATATCAAAGTTGCCTTTGTTTGTAGGAGAGGCATTGTCAATCGTGACATTTATCTGAAATGAAAATTCGTGCGCTATAACGGCTCAGTCTATTTTGAGCCGCTTTACTTCGTTGCATTTGCTTAGCTAATGTTTGTAAGATGGAAAAATAAATTGTTTGTTTGTCATAACTTCTGAGACATTTGTTGGCTCCTTGGGGAAACATTGCGGAGCCTCTTCGTCAATATTTCGAGCACTTTCGGTTTTAGCCGTCGCACTTCGTGAATATACTGATGAGATTGTCCCACCGAAATGCCAAAATGTCGCTAACCTTATTTCCACGTTATATCGCCAAATGGCACAAAATATACCACTTAGTTGGATAAAAAGATCCTATAGTAAAAAACAAAAGTAGTCTTTTAGAGATAAAGCGCCGGATTGCAAGGATTGAAGTGGATTACAGTTTTGCTGGAAATCAAAGTTGCCTTTGTTTGCTGTAGAGGCAGTGTCAATCGTCGCATTTATCTGAAACCAAAATGCGTGCGTTATAACGGCTCAGTTTATTTTGAGCTTCTTTACTTCGTTGCATTTGCTAAGTTAATGTTTGTAAGGTGGAAAAATAAATTGTTTGTTTGTCATAACTTATGAGAAATTTGTTCGCTCCTAGGAGAACAATTACGGAGCTTCTTCGTAAATATTTCGGGAATTTTCGGTTTTAGCCATCGCAATTCGTGAATAGTCTTCGCAAATGCATACTGATGAGATTGTCCGACCGAAATGGCAAAATGTCGCTATGGTTATTTATACGTTATATCTTCAAATGGCACAAAATATACATCTTACTTGGATAAAAAGATCCTATAGCACAAAACAAATGTAGTCTTTAGAGATAAAGGGCCGGATTGCAAGGATTGAAGTGGATTACAGTTTTGCTGGAAATCAAAGTTGCCTTTGTTTGCTGTAGAGGCAGTGTCAATCGTCGCATTTATCTGAAACCAAAATGCGTGCGTTATAACGGCTCAGTTTATTTTGAGCTTCTATACTTCGTTGCATTTGCTAAGTTAATGTTTGTAAGGTGGAAAAATAAATTGTTTGTTTGTCATAACTTATGAGTCATTTGTTGGCTCCTAGGAGAACAATTACGGAGCCTCTTCGTCAATATTTCGGGCATTTTCGGTTTTAGCCATCGCACTTCGTGAATACTTTTCGTAAATGCATACTAATGACACTGTTCCGCCGAAATGGCAATATGTCGCTCAACTTATTCCCACGTTATATCGACAAATGGCACAAAACATACAACTTAGTTGGATAAAAAGATCCTATAGTACAAAACAAAAGTAATCTTTTAGAGATAAAGCACAGGATTGCAAGGATTGAAATGGATTACAATTTAGCTTGATATTAAAGTTGCCTTTGTTTGCAGGAGAGGCATTGTCAATCGTGACATTTATCTGAAATGAAAATTCGTGCGCTATAACGGCTCAGTCTATTTTGAGCCGCTTTACTTCGTTGCATTTGCTTAGCTAATGTTTGTAAGATGGAAAAATAAATTGTTTGTTTGTCATAACTTCTAAGACGTTTGTTGGCTCCTAGGAGAAACATTCCGGAGCCTCTTCGTCAATATTTCGAGCATTTTCGGTTTTACCATCGCACTTCGTGAATACTCTTCGTAAATGCATACTAATGACACTTTTCCGCCGAAATGGCAACTTGTGGGGTCTTTCTGCATGTACCGGTATCCATGAACCACTCATTGTCTTCTATTGTTTGTGAGGTATTGTATTTTTGGTCTTGTTTTGCATTTGTATTATTGTCGTTCTTTGTTCTTTTTGTTTTACGTAATATGTGACCGGTACATGCAGAATCTACCAATTTGTGGCTTAGCTTATTTCCACTTTACATCGCCAAATGGCACAAGATATACAACTTGGTTGGATAAAAGCATTCCATACTACAAAATAAAAGAAGTCTTTTAGAGATAAAGCGCAGGATTGCAAGGATTGAAGTGGATTACAGTTTTGCTGGAAATCAAAGTTGCCTTTGTTTGCTGTAGAGGCAGAGTCAATCGTCGCATTTATCTGAAACCAAAATGCCTGCGTTATAACGGCTCAGTTTGTTTTCATCTTCTTTACTTCGTTGTATTTGCTAAGTTAATGTTTGTAAGGTGGAAAAAAAATTTTTGTTTGTCAACTTTTGAATCATTTGTTGGCTCCTAGAAGAAAAATTACGGCGCCTCTTCGGCAATATTTCGGGCATTTTCGGTTTTAGCCATCGCACTTCGTGAATACTCTTCGTAAATGCATACTAATGACACTGTTCCGCCGAAATGGCAATATGTCGCTTAACTTATTTCCTCGTTATATCGACAAATGGCACAAAATATACACCTTAGTTGGATAAAAAGATCCTATAGTAGAAAACAAAAGTAGTCTTTTAGAGATAAAGCACAGGATTGCAAGGATTGAAGTGGATTACAGTCTAGCTTGATTTTAAAGTTGCCTTTGTTTGCAGGAGAGGCATTGTCAATCGTGACATTTATCTGAAATGAAAATTCGTGCGCTATAACGGCTCAGTCTATTTTGAGCCGCTTTACTTCATTGCACTTGCTTAGCTAATGTTTGCAAGATGGAAAAATAAATTGTTTGTTTGTCATAACTTCTGAGACGTTTGTTGGCTCCTAGGAGAAAAATTCCGGAGCCTCTTCGTCAATATTTCGGGCATTTTCGGTTTTAGCATCGCACTTCGTGAATACTCTTCTTAAATGCATACTAATGACACTGTTCCGCCGAAATGGCAATTTGTGGCTTAGCTTATTTCCACTTTACATCGCCAAATGGCACAAGATATACAACTTGGTTGGATAAAAACATTTCATACTACAAAATAAAAGTAGTCTTTTAGAGATAAAGCGCAGGATTGCAAGGATTGAAGTGGATTACAGTTTTGCTGGAAATCAAAGTTGCCTTTGTTTGCTGTAGAGGCAGAGTCAATCGTCGCATTTATCTGAAACCAAAATGCGTGCGTTATAACGGCTCAGTTTGTTTTCATCTTCTTTACTTCGTTGTATTTGCTAAGTTAATGTTTGTAAGGTGGAAAAAAAATTGTTTGTTTGTCATAACTTTTGAATCATTTGTTGGCTCCTAGGAGAAAAATTACGGAGCCTCTGCGTCAATATTTCGGGCATTTTCGGTTTTAGCCATCGCACTTCGTGAATACTCTTCCTAAATGCATACTAATGACACTGTTCCGCCGAAGTGGCAAAATGTCGCTTAACTTATTTCCACGTTATATCGCCAAATGGCACAAAATATACAACTTGGTTGAATAAAAATAGCTCAAAGTACGAAACAAAAGAAGTAGTTTATAGCTAAATCGCAAGATTGCAAGGATTGAAGTGGATTACAGTTTAGCTGGAAATCAAGGTTTTCTTTGTTTGCTGGAGAGGCAGTGTCAATCGTGACATTTATCTCAAACCAGAATGCGTACGTTACAACGGCTCAGTCTATTTTGAGCTGCTTTACTTCATTCCATTTGCTTAGTCAATGTTTTGTAAGATAGAAAGCTAAAGGGTTTGCATGTCATAACTTATAAGTAAATTGATGGCTCCCAGGAGATAAATTACGGAGCCTCTTCGTCCATGTTTCGTTAATTTTCGGTTTTAGCCTCGCACTTCGTAAATACTCTTCGTAAATGCATACTAATGACACTGTTCCGCCAAAAAGCAAATTTGTGGCTTAGCTTATTTCCACTTTACATCGCCAAATGGCACAAAATATACAACTTGGTTGGATAAAAATATTCCATAGTACAAAATAAAAGTATTTTTTTAGAGATAAAGCGCAGGATTGCAAGGATTGAAGTGGATTACAGTTTTGCTGGAAATCAAAGTTGCCTTTGTTTGCTGTAGAGGCAGAGTCAATCGTCGCATTTATCTGAAACCAAAATGCGTTCGTTATAACGGCTCTGTCTATATTAAGCTGCTTTACTTCGTTGCATTTGCTAAGTTAATGTTTGTAAGATGGAAAAAATAAATTGTTTGTTTGTCATATCTTATGAGTCATTTGTTGGCTCCCAGGAGAAACATTACGGAGCCTCTTCGTCAATATTAATTAGTTGTACATATTAAATTAGTTAATCATAATTTAAATTTTTTTTGTCTTCATATTAAATTGTATTGTTTTTTATGTATTATTTAATATTTTCAATATTAGTGTAGTTTATACCAGATGAAGAGCCACCTTTGTGGAAACGCTGATATTAAACCATTATTTAATTTATTGATTTATTTATTTCGGGCATTTTCGGTTTTAGCCATCGCACTTCGTGAATACTCTTCGTAAATGCATACTAATGACACTGTTCCGCCGAAGTGGCAAAATCTCGCGTAACTTATTTCCACGTTATATCGACAAATGGCACAAAATGTACAACTTAGTTGGATAAAAAGATCCTATAGTACAAAACAAATGTAGTCTTTTAGAGATAAAGCGTAGGATTGCAAAGATGGAAGTGGATTACAGTTTAGCTTGATATCAAAGTTGCCTTTGTTTGCAGGAGAGGCATTGTCAATCGTGACATTTATCTGAAAGCAGAATGCGTGCGTTTTAACGGCTCAGCCTATTTTGGGCCGCTTTACTTTGTTGCATTTGCTTAGCTAATGTTTGTAAGATGGAAAAATAAATTGTTTGTTTGTCATAACTTCTGAGAAATTTGTTCGCTCCTAGGAGAAACATTCCGGAGCCTCTTCGTCAATATTTCGGGCATTTTCGGTTTTAGCATCGCACTTCGTGAATACTCTTCGTAAATGCATACTAATGACACTGTTCCGCCGAAATGGCAATTTGTGGCTTAGCTTATTTCCACTTTACATCGCCAAATGGCACAAGATATACAACTTGGTTGGATAAAAACATTCCATAGTACAAAATAAAAGTAGTCTTTTAGAGATAAAGCGCAGGATTGCAAGGATTGAAGTGGATTACAGTTTTGCTGGAAATCAAAGTTGCCTTTGTTTGCTGTAGAGGCAGAGTCAATCGTCGCATTTATCTGAAACCAAAGTGCGTGCGTTATAACGGCTCAGTTTGTTTTCATCTTCTTTACTTCGTTGTATTTGCTAAGTTAATGTTTGTAAGGTGGAAAAAAATTGTTTGTTTGTCATAACTTTTGAATCATTTGTTGGCTCCTGGGAGAAAAATTACGGAGCCTCTCCGTCAATATTTCGGGCATTTTCGGTTTTAGCCATCGCACTTCGTGAATACTCTTCGTAAATGCATACTAATGACACCGTTCCGCCGAAGTGGCAAAATGTCGCTTAACTTATTTCCCCGTTATATCGACAAATGGCACAAAATGTACAACTTAATTGGATAAAAAGATCCTATAGTACAAAACAAATGTAGTCTTTTAGAGATAAAGCACAGTATTGCAAGGATTGAAGTGGATTACAGTTTAGCTTGATATGAAAGTTGCCTTTGTTTGCAGGAGAGGCATTGTCAATCGTGACATTTATCTGAAATGAAAATTCGTGCGCTATAACGGCTCTGTCTATTTTGAGCCGCTTTACTTCGTTGCATTTGCTTAGCTAATGTTTGTAAGATGGAAAATAAATTGTTTGTTTGTCATAACTTCTGAGACGTTTGTTGGCTCCTAGGAGAACAATTCCGGAGCCTCTTCGTCAATATTTCGGGCATTTTCGGTTTTAGCATCGCACTTCGTGAATACTCTTCGTAAATGCATACTAATGACACTGTTCCGCCGAAATGGCAATTTGTGGCTTAGCTTATTTCCACTTTACATCGCCAAATGGCACACGATATACAACTTGGTTGGATAAAAACATTCCATAGTACAAAATAAAAGTAGTCTTTTAAAGATAAAGCGCAGGATTGCAAGGATTGAAGTGGATTACAGTTTTGCTGGAAATCAAAGTTGCCTTTGTTTGCTGTAGAGGCAGAGTTAATCGTCGCATTTATCTGAAACCAAAATGCGTGCGTTATAATGCCTCAGTTTATTTTGAGGTTCTTTACTTCTATTGTCTATAACTATTTTTCTAGGTACCATAACGCCACCTTTCTTATCCAGCTTAGAGTCAAGAGGACAGTTAAAATCACTCCAATGATTATATTTTCTTCACAATCTGTCTTCAAAAAGCGAAAGCAGTGCATTTGTATGAAAACTGCGTAAAACGCTCGTTTAGGGCGGTGCGGAGCACGTTTTCGCAAATTCTCACATTTAAGCACACCGGATCTCAAAATCGTCGTACTGGCCTCAAATCATCGCCAAAAAGCGAAAAAAGTGCATTTCTATATATGAAAAGTGCACAAAATGAAACGTTTGGGGCCGCGCGGAGCACATTTTAGAAAAAATCTCACTTTTGAGCACACCAGATCTGAAAATCATCCTGCTGGACTCAAATGATCGCCAACTCTGGAAAACAGTGCGATATGCATAAAAATAGCACAAAACGCAAGTTTGGGGTCGTGCAGAGCAAGTTTTGGCAAAATCTTACTTTTCAGCACACCACATTTCAAAATCGTCGCACTGACCTCAAATCATCGCCAAAAAGCGAAAACAGTGCATTTCTATAAAAACTGCACAAAACGTACGTTTCGGGCCTTGCAGAACAAGTTTTGGCAAAATCTCACGTTTGAGCACTCCAGATCTCAAAATCGTCGTACTGGCCTGAAATCATCGAAAAGAGCGAAAACAGTGCATTTCCATGAAAAGTGCACAAAACGCAAGTTTGGGGCCGTGCGGAGCAAGTTTTGGCAAAATCTTACTTTTGAGCACACCAGATCTCAAAATCGTCGTACTGGCCTCAAATCATCGCCAAGAAGCGAAAACTGTTTTATTATTATTATTATTATTATTATTATTATTATTATTATTATAATTTTTTACTTTATTTACAAAGAACTACTTAAAAAGAAAAAATTACAATATTCTCAACAACCGCCATAACAGACATACTTACAATTGTCAAGATTTCACAGATTATATACATTACAGCCAAAAAACAGCCGCGCAATTGCTGAATGAGGCTTGTATTAATGCTTAATTATGTTGATAAAAGAGAAATTGACAATTATTTACAGTACAACCTAAGATAAAACAAAAACACACACGAACATACACACAAAAGCATACACAGGAACTTAATTAAAAGGGGAAAATGTGTTTTGGCCATTTTTCATAAAAGGTTTTTAGTTTATTATTCTTAGTGGAAATATCTTTTTCAACTTGGTGTTTAATTCTTACTTTAAATTTGAAACCTTTCGTGTTTGGAAGTACCTGTTTCTTTCTGCAATCCCATAAATACAATTTACCAATTAAAGCATTTCTATGAAAAATGCAAAAAACGTACGTTTCGGACCGTGCGCAGCAACTTTTGGCAAAATCTCACTTTTCAGCTCAACAGATCTCAAAATCGTCGTACTGACCGCAAATCATCGCCCAAAAGCAAAAACAGTGCATTTTAAAAACGTACGTTTCGGGCCGTGCGGAGCAAGTTTTGGCAAAATCTCACTTTTGAGCACTCCAGATCTCAAAATCGTCGTACTGGCCTCAAATCATCGCAAAAGAGCGAAAACAGTTGCATTTCTATGAAAAGTGCACAAAACACAAAGTTTGGGGGCCGTGCGGAGCAAGTTTTGGCAAAATCTCACTTTTTAGCACACTGGATCTCTTTCATCTAGAAAGTTATTATGAGGAAAAACCAAGGGGTGTGTAATTATTCGCGCAAGGGCACGATGGCACGACCATGGCGAGAGAAGTACAAAATACTTTCTAAATTTAGAGAAGGGTAATCACGTCAAAAAACATATAAGAAAACTATAAATAAGTGGTGCCATTACATCTGATCCTTTTGGGATACTGAACGAATAAAAACGGTTTTACCATAGCTTTTACCAATCAAACGTAACAGATGAGGATAAAGAAAATGGAAACGAATTTTTTAATAATTTGAATATACCAAGATTATCAGAAGAACAGAAACAATCTTGTGAAGGAGAAATATTTGTTGAAGAAATTACAGCCATTCTTAACAGTTTTGACAGTAACAAATCTCCTGGTAATGATGGAATACTAATAGAATTTTACAAAAGTTGCTGAGAATTAATTTATGATCCATTTATGGAATGTGCGAGGAAGTGTTTCAACCACGGCGAAATGTCTAGCTCTCAAAGAAAAGCAATTATAACTCTTATAGAAAAGCAACATAAATATCGATCTCTCGTTGAAAATTGGAGGCCAATCTCTCTTATTAACGTGGATGCAAAAATAATTTCAAAAGTGATTGCTTTAAGATTAAAGAAAGTTTTACCGAATATCATACATCATAATCAAACAGGTTATGTTGAAGATCGCTATATTGGTGAGACTATTCGATCAATTTTCGATATAATGGAGTTTACAGACAGTAAGAATATTCCAGGTATCTTGATTTTCATTGACTTTAAAAAAGCTTTCGACTCTTTAGAATGGCATTATCTTTTCAGTTGCCTTGAGGCCTTTAATTTTGGCCCCAATTTTATAAATTGGGTCAAAATGTTTTATACAAATATTCAAAGCTCTGTGATAAACAATGGAATGGCATCAGACTATTTTACTTTAGAACTTGGTGTGAGGCAGGGTGAAGTCTTGTCCCCCTACCTCTTTATCTTAGCTGTTGAAAGCTTAGCAATCTCCGTTCGTCAAAATGTTGATATCAAAGGAATTAAAATAGGAAATTATGAAGCCAAGCTATTGCAATACGCAGACGATAGATACCACAGCAACCCTGTCTGATGAAAATTCTGCAAAAAACGGATTTTTCCAAAACTTGCTCCGCACGGCCCCAAACTTTGCGTTTTGTGCACTTTTCATAGAAATGCACTGTTTTCGCTCTTTTGCGATGATTTGAGGCCAGTACGACGATTTTGAGATCTGGTGTGCTCAAAAGTGAGATTTTGCCAAAACTTGCTCCGCACGGCCCGAAACGTACTTTTTTTGCATTTTTCATAAAAAATGCACTGTTTTTGCTTTTGGGCGATGATGTGCGGTCAGTACGACGATTTTGAGATCTGTTGAGCTGAAAAGTGAGATTTTGCCAAAAGTTGCTGCGCACGGTCCGAAACGTACGTTTTTTGCATTTTTCATAGAAATGCACTGTTTTCGCTTTTTGCGATGATTTGAGGCGAGTACGACGATTTTGAGACCTGGTATGCTAAAAAGTCAGATTTCGCTTAAACTTGCTCCGCACGGCCCCAAACGTACGTTTTGTGCACTTTTCATAGAAATGCACTATTTTCGCTTTTTGGCCATGATTACAGGCCAGTACGACGAATTGAGATCCAGTGTGCTAAAAAGTGAGCTTTTGCCAAAACTTGCTCCGCACGGCGCCAAACGTGCGTTTTGTGCGTTTTTCGTAGAAGTGCACTGTTTTTGCTTTTTGGCGATGATTTGAGGTCAGTTTTTTTCCGCTTTTTGAAGACTTAGATTGTGAAGAAATATAATCATTGGAAGTGATTTTAACTGTCCTCTTGACTCTAAGCTGGATAAGAAAGGTGGCGTTATGGTACCTAGAAAAATGGTTATAGACAGTATTGAATGTTTCCAAAATGAATTGGGCCTTGTTGACGTTTGGAGAATTAAAAATCCGCAATCTAGAAGTTACACTTGGAGCCAAAAATCTCCACCAATTTTCTGTCGTTTAGATTACTGGCTGATATCAAACAATTTACAGGATGTTGTAAATACAACCGATCAGTCCAGCTATAAAAACTGATCATGCAGCAATTGAGCTGAATTGAAGCGACTCCAATCAAAACGTAAAGGGGCCCGGCTTCTGGAAAATGAACGTCTCTCTTCTTGAAGATCCGAATATCTGGAAGAATTAAAACAAACTATTCCACTTTGGAAAACAACAGGAAGCGAGAATTTATCAGACAAAAGGTGCATCTGCGATTGGATTAAGTATAATATTCGGAACCATGGTGTTTTGTTCTCGAAAAGGAAAGCCAAAGAAAGACCTGCAATGGAAAAAAATTACAACAAGTATACGAGGAAGCAACTAAAAAATTCGAACAGGACTCTTCCGACTCTAACCTAAATACTCTTAATGAAGCAAAGGAAACTCTAGAAAGTTATTATGAGGAAAAACCAAGGGGTGTGTAATTATTCGTGCAAGGGCACGATGGCACGAGCATGGCGAGAGAAGTACAAAATACTTTCTAAATTTAGAGAAGGGTAATCACGTCAAAAAACATATAAGAAAACTATAAATAAGTGGTGCCATTACATCTGATCCTTTTGGGATACTGAACGAATAAAAACGGTTTTACCATAGCTTTTACCAATCAAACGTAACAGATGAGGATAAAGAAAATGGAAACGAATTTTATAATAATTTGAATATTCCAAGATTATCAGAAGAACAAAAAACAATTTTGTGAAGGAGAAATATTTGTTGAAGAAATTACAGCCATTCTTAACAGTTTTGAGAGTAACAAATATCCTGGTAATGATGGAATACTAATAGAATTTTACAAAAGTTGCTGAGAATTAATTTATGATCCATTTATGGAATGTGTGAGGGAGTGTTTCAACCACGGCGAAATGTCTAGCTCTCAAAGAAAAGCAATTATAACTCTTATAGAAAAGCAACATAAATATCGAACTCTCATTGAAAATTGGAGGCCAATCTCTCTTATTAACGTGGATGCAAAAATAATTTCAAAAGTGATTGCTTTAAGATTAAAGAAAGTTTTACCGAATATCATACATCATAATCAAAAAGGTTATGTTGAATATCGCTATATTAGTGAGACTATTCGATCAATTTTCGATATAATGGAATTTACAGACAGTAAGAATATTCCAGGTGTCTTGATTTTCATTGACTTAAAAAAAGCTTATCTTAGCTGTTGAAAGCTTGGCAATCTCCATTCGTCAAAATGTTGATATCAAAGGAATTAAAATAAGAAATTATGAAGCCAAGCTATTGCAATACGCAGACAATACCACAGCAACCCTGTCTGATGAAAATTGTAGAATAATTTTCATTGTCATGCTGCACCTCTATGGCACACGCGAGGGTACTAAGACATGGGGCGAAAATAATTTCCGCGCATGCGAAGAAGTGCAGCATGCGGAGGTTTCCGTCGCTGAGGGGAGGAGGGAGGGGCAAAAAAGGACACCTCTGAAGAGACCTCTCGGGGCATGAACGCAAAATGAGAACGATCTCAAGTCGGGAGGGCGTATAAATACTAAGCGAAATACCCAAAGGCATTAGAACGGTCTCAGGAGGGGAAATGTGCTAATTTATGTAGCGCGTGAGGCCATTACGGCGCAAACATAGCAATGAAAATAGTAGAATAATTTTCATTGTCATGCTGCACCTCTATGGCACACGCGAGGGTACTAAGACATGGGGCGAAAATAATTTCATACCCAAGCACAAATTGCCGCTGATAGGCGAACATACCCCGAAAACAAACCCATATTCCTCCCAATCTCAGACGCTCAACTCTGAAAAGGTGAGGTTTTATTGTCAGTACATCAAGGAAACGCGAGAGATAAACCCTTGAGATTATTACGGGCACGGAACTCAGCCCCCAGCGATTCTGCATGACAAACGTTATTCTTCCGTTTGACTGATCCTTGAGCGAGAAGAGAAGCCGGAAGAGACAGATCCGTGACTTTCGGAACCTGAGAGTAATATTGTGCGGTTTGAATGCTTTTCCAACCAACCGTCTAGCTACCTGGTCGTCTGACGTACCAAGAAGGGACAGGGTTATAGAACAGCCACTCCTAGAGCTGTGCATAGTCTTGCCCTCAGCAGCATTAAGAGCCGACAGATAGAGGCGCAGACGGTTAGCCACAGTTGAGCCGACGAAAGGTTTGGAAGATACGTCGCCCTTCGGTGCGTTAGCATGGAACAGAAAGCCTTCTCGAAGATTGACGTTCATAAGGTCAGCCAACTTGACATACGTGGTGAGATTTACGACGGGGGAGACTATACTGTCAAGGGGACACGGTTTAATAGCGAAAATACTAGTCTTTTCCGCGAAGCGTTTTACCACACTTGTGGTGAAACAACAAACCTTGCTTGTCAGGGAGTAGCAGAACCTCCTTAATATAAATCCGACCAGGATCAGAAGCTCTGTCACCGGAGTAGAAATCTAGACAGAAGAAAGCGATATCACGACTGACGATGTACCTTTCCAGCGGGGATATAGATGGTAAAAATGCTCGGTTACGAAGATAAGAACACAGTCTAATAAATTTGTAGAAGAAAAGTGGCACGGCCTGACGAGTAGAGACCCTTGCCTTTGCCTGTTCCTCGGAAATTGAGGCCAGGTATTCTTTTACAGACGGATGAGCTGCAGGGTTACCGGGGTAGTCCCGACCAATCGCGATCGTCCAACGGAATTGAATATAGAGCGCAACTTTCCAATCGTGCTATCAACCGTCCCTGCGGCCAGCTATAAGCTTGACCTTGGAAAGAACCCTTAAATCCTTACATCCACGCCAAACTCCGAGTACCGAAGAAATGCTGAACGGTTGGGGGAATTATGAAGAAGCGTAGACCACATTGGAATGTTACGATGGATAAAATCCGGAAAGAAAAACAAGGGGTCACTAAATCGCAGAATGTCTGGTGAAGCGTGAACCTTTCCGGAAGCCACCATCGGGATGGACGGGAGTGGACCGGCCCAGTCGGAGGGCTCCCCTTTAATTTCCAATTGCACCAAATAGGAGTAGATATAACAGATTCTTGAGCATTTCTCAACACGAGATAGAACGGCTGTGGGGACGCCTAGAGCGAGCAAGGTGAAACGAAAACAAATAAGTCTGAAAAAGGGGAGCCACCAACCAGGCCGATCCAGGGACCCCGTCGTAGACAGAGTATCGGGTATTGTTTAGAAGACTCGTCCCAGATCGACCAAATTGGTAGCAGAAGTATCCTAATAGCGAAAAACCCAAAACAAAAGGGACGATGGATTGCAGCCGAGAACATAAATATCTATTGCAAAAAATAGAAACACTGCAGGAGTATAATATTTCGGACAAAATCGAGCAATTTGGCTCCTCTGGCGACAATTAAAGCAGGTTGGCTGCGGCGGACGTAAATAATAACAGTCAAGGCAGCTAGGAAGACCTAAGAAATCAGCGACTATTATAAAGAAAATAGACTCTTTTACTTGCACAGAGATTTACTCGACAACGAACAGCGCGAAGAAACGCACGAAAATTTAAAAAATTTATAAACTAAGAGAATTACGTGCTAGCCACGATGACATGTGACAAGGCCCAACAGCGTGTAACGTGCGAGAAAAATATAACAGAAAGAATGTAAACGAGTGTTCTAGACAACAAACAACAGGTCGTGAAACCGAACAAAATTTTCTAAAGGGTTCAATACATTGCGAGAAATGTAATACAAACAATAACAAACGGCCGAAAGTTAAACGTACAGCGAAAGGAAAATCTTGCGCCATGAACATAACCGCAAAATGAGACATACGAAGACAAATGGCTAAGTCGGCTAAAGGCGGCGCGATCCGAAAATTACGAAACGTAGGTGAGATGCAAAATTAGTCTGATTTGCAATAAACAGTGACGCCGAAACACCTAGCTTGACAAGCGATGCGTCCTTGGGGACGCGGCAAGAAAAAATCACACAAACAATCACAAAAGGCGGCGCATTACGAAAACTGAGTTGAAGGTAGACGCACGACATCAAAAGGCAACCGAAAGCAAGAGACACAGAATAGACATTCGCTATGAAAACAAACTAGGTAACACACGCCACGGGCTTACTTGAAAGGCGACATACGCTTGAAAATTGACTTGAAAGACAACACAAGCGAAAAGCTTGAAGGCGACACACGCCGTGAAAACAAACTAAAAGGCGACAAACGACAAACGCAATGAGAACAAATTTGTAGGTGACATACGCCAAGAGAACTATCTTTAGGCGACACACGCCATTAAACAGACTTGAAGACGCCACACGGCATAAAAACACTGAACTTGAAGGCGACACACGCCGTGAAAGCTAACTTGAAGGCGACACACGCCAGTAAAAACAAACTCGAAGGCGACACACGCCATAAAAACACTGAACTTGAAGGCGACACACGCCGTGAAAGCTAACCCGAAAGCGACACACGCCAATAAACAAACTTGAAGGCGACACACGTCATAAAAACACTGAACTTGAAGGCGACATACGCCGTGAAAGCTAAGTTGAAGACGACACACGCCAGTAAACAAACTTGAAGGCGACACACGTCATAAAAACACTGAACTTGAAGGCGACATACGCCGTGAAAGCTAAGTTGAAGACGACACACGCCAGTAAACAAACTTGAAGGCGACACACGTCATAAAAACACTGAACTTGAAGGCGACACACGCCGTGAAAGCTAACTTGAAGGCGACACACGCCAGTAAACAAACTTGAAGGCGACACACGCCATAAAAACACTGAACTTGAAGGCGACACACGCCGCGAAAGCTAACTCGAAGGCGACACACGCCAATAAACAAACTGAAAGGAACAACGACACACGCCATATAAACACTGAACTTGAAGGCGACACACGCCGTGAAAGCTAACTTGAAGGCGAGACACGCCAGTAAACAAACTTGAAGGCGACACACGCCATACAAACACTGAACTTGAAGGCGACACACGCCGTGAAAGCTAACTCGAAGCGACACACGCCAGTAAACAAACTTGAAGGCGACACACGTCATAAAAACACTGAACTTGAAGGCGACATACGCCGTGAAAGCTAAGTTGAAGACGACACACGCCAGTAAACAAACTTGAAGGCGACACACGTCATAAAACACTGAACTTGAAGGCGACATACGCCGTGAAAGCTAAGTTGAAGAC